>PVKE010052090.1:0-10446 GCA_004027555.1 Craseonycteris thonglongyai | reverse complement strand
TCTCTCTCTCTCTCTCTCTCTCTCTCTCTCTCTCTCTCTCTCTCATCAAAAACAATAAAAATAAATCTTTAAAACCCCCGAGCAGCTGAGGTGAATGCTCACACTTTAGGTATAGGATATTTCTTTTTGAACTTTCCGTTTGTTATATATTCCTAATGGAACTAGTGGTTCACAGCACAAACTTGAGGACAAATTGGTTTAAATCTTGACTCTATTACTTAATAACTGTGTAACAAAGAGCAAGAACCTCTTCATATTCTTTTTTTTTAAGATTTATTTTATTATTTGAGAAATGGTGGGAGAGAGAGAGAGAGAGAGAGAGAGAGAGAGAGAGAGAGAGAGAGAGAGAGAGAGAGAACAGAGAGAAAAGGAAGGAGGACTCAGAGCAGTCTCTATAACACTAGATGTGACATGGTTTTACTCCACACAGGTGGATGTGGGGCCATGTGGGGCAGGAACCAACCCAGGCACCTCCTGCATGTGAGGTGACAAGCTTTGCCATTAAGCCATTCCATTGTTTACAAGTTGTGCCACAATTCAGCATATGGATTTGCACAGGCCAGGGCCCGGAATCAAGCCCTAGACATCAAGATTGTGAGACAAGTACTCAACCTCTGAGCTATCCTGACATCCCTAGATTCTTCTTTTTTAAAATGGCTATAGTAATAATAGCAACTCATAAGGTCACTGGGAGATAAAATAGTAATGGACCCACTCATAAGTCACTGTAAATATCAAATAAGTTAATATTTGTAATTCATGTAGAATATTATGAGTACTTAGTGCTCTGTGATTATTTAAACTTTAGTGCCTAAAGAATATAAAAATTTAAGGATTTTATTTGGTCAACAAAATTATGATTTCTGTTATTTAATTCTTTTTTTTTTTTTAAAGATTTATTTTATTGATTTTTGACAGAGAGAAACAGAGACAGAGAGAGATGGAGAGAAGGGGGAGGGCCCAGAGCAGTCTCCATAGTTGACAGCATTAGTTTTCCATATAGTTTCACTCCATAGGTGGGCACAGGGCTGCGCAGGGCAGGAACTGGGCCAGGAGCCTTCCACGTAGGCCCTAGCAAGAACTGAACTGGGGGCACACCCCAGTTCAGCATGTGGGTCTGCATGGGTTGGGGCTGGGATACGATCCTTGGTCCCTGGGGCTTCAAAGTGAGCGCTTAACCCGCTGAGCCATCCCAGCTTTCCCTATTTAATATTTTTTTTTTACAAATATTAGGTTATTATCCCATAATTTTCTAGCATAGAGTTAAACACATTTTTTGTTTGCTATTACGTAATGCTGTGGTGAAAACCTTTGAGCATAAGGATATATCCATTTAGATTACATCTTTAAAATAAACTACAAAAAGAGGAATTAATGAGTTGGTGACTCCCAGCATTTTTAGTGTCCTGTCTTCTGATAATTAAAAAAAGATAAGTAAATAAATGAAATTTTAACTTTGTTCTTTTAAAATATTATCTTAAGTGTTATTAAAATTTCAGAAAATTAGTTCATTAAATGACTAAATTATAGAAAGTGCTGAAAGTTTATTAAAATTAAATATTTTAGCAATGTGTGCACTAAACTCTATTAGGTACTAGAACACTATTTTCTTCAGTTGCATCTCTGTTAAAATGAATAGTGAGCTCTTAATAAAAAAATGCTTTCCTTAGATATTTAAATTATAGTAATTATGATAGTTTTCTAGGTTTTCTTATTTTTTGTCCTTCTTGTATACCTGGTATTTGAAATTATAGATTTTTATAATAAAATTTAAAAACTTACTGAAGTGAGATACTATACATAGATCTGACTGTACTGATTGACAGTTACTGACTTCAGTGTGTCAGTTGCTATATTTCACAATTAAAACATTTGGATAATTTCTTTCTATAGCAATTACATTTGCTATTATAATAACTAGTGCAAACCTTTTAAGATAGATTTTCTACCTGTCTATATAAATGTATGAATCTTCATTGCATTATTAATTTAACCAATGTTGATCTACTCCAACGGCATTCACCTACTGATAGTATATTTACTAATGACCATAATTATGTTTCACTTCAAGTGTTAGTCATGATTTTATAATATATAGTTACGACAAGTGTCCTTAACATTTTCTGGATGAATGCCCACAATTCACAAATGTTCACTTGTTTGTTTAAAAAATTACATTGTGAATAAAGTAGGATATATGCCTGTATAAGGGAAGAAATAATTTTATTCTATGTAAGAACATTCACTAATAATGCTATAATCACTGTTATTAGAGGCTGCCTCATTTAATTTGCAATCATCAGTCTTAGAGTAGAAAGATTGACTGTTCCTGTGAGAAAGAGACTCAATAAAATGCATTCCATTTTTTTTCCTTCTACTGTCAATCTGGTTTTCACACCCGCAAGAAATGGAAGAAGTATATAGTTTAATGGTATATACCTGTACATTTTCCTTAACATTATACTCTCCTTGTAACTCTCTATTCTGTTGTTCTTTTTCTCCTTATATCAACCATTTAGGTACTTAAAGAATTTGAGAATACTCGAGTGAATATTTCAAGTGCATTTTCTCCTTTATTTTTTTGAATAACACTACATAAGACTCTGTTAATTGGAACAAAAGCAACTGACACTTTCAAGCAACTGGCACACAACTTGAAGAAGTGATACTTAAAAAGATTAAAATAAAATCAATTTCTGGCAAAGATATAAGTTTATACTTGTCCATCACACTTCGTGCCATGAGTAAGCCCTCACTTTGAGCACCTGATGTTTGTCTCCCAATTCTACCAATTGACTAGACTGGGATCTGTTATTCAAATTTTGTGTTCTCATTAAAACCTAAGTATGCTGTAACAGGTCCCAAGTAAGCATAAATGCATAGTACTTACCCTCAAGCACAAGAAGAAAATTTGCAAGATGCTTGAGAAAGGTGAGGGTCAAGCAGTGCTCATAGAGGAATATAAAGCTGGTTCGTCAACTACCTATGACATTAAAGCTCAATCTCAGAAGATAAAGAAGTTTTGTGTTAAGTTGGAGAATAAGTGTGCGAAGTGTTCTACTCTTCATACACCAGGCCCAGTATGAATGGTTTTAGCTTAAAAGGTTTGAGGGTGGTTGTATTTCTGGCCCCACGTTGTATAGGAAAAAGCAAGAGATTCCATGAGAGAATGAACATTGAAGGTCATTGTTCATTTTCAAGTGGTTGGCTTACTTGATTCAAGGTTCATCGTGGCATCTGTAAGCTGGACTTCTCAGGTGAGCAAAAATCAGCTGATTTGGAGGCTGCAACTTCATTTTGTGACTTGTTTAGTGAATTGATTGCAGAAAATAGCTTGATCTCAGAGATATTTATAATGCATATAAGACTTTATTACTGTGGAAATGTCTGCTTAGTTCTACTTCAGTTGGTGGTAATGACAAGGTAGCTCACAGGGTTCAAGCTGAATAAAGAGTTTATAACTGTGCTTGTTCACGTGGTCAGCAAATTTGTTAAACCAAGATGTTTTAAAGGCATAATTAACCTTCCTTGTAGATTGTCACACACAGAGTAACAGTTGAATAGATGCAGACATTTTTACCAAGTAGTTCTATTGTTCATTCCCTGTGTTAAAGAAAATTTATAAAAGAAAGAAATACCAGAGAATAGTCAAGTTCTGTTGCTCCTGGACGACTGTAGAGCACATCATCATGTGGAAGAGCTCATTAATGGCAAGATTTTCATATGTTATATTCAAGCTAACATCACAAGTCTGAACTAACTAATGGATCAGGGAATGATACAAAATGTAAAAATGTTTTACAGACATTATATCATGCAAAAAATTACTAACATTGATGAGACAATTCTGGACTTTTAGAAAAATATATGATCTCAAAGATACTGACTACACTGTCAGTTGTGCCTGGAATTCTGAAAAGGGAAACATTATGGAAAAGTTGAAGGAAGTTGTGACCAGCTGTAATGTCTATGGATTCTTCTTCCACTGACTTTGTCAGGTTTCCAACCAATCGTGCAGCTGCCAGTAGCAGAGTTTATGATGAAATCTGTGAGTTAGTTGATTCTACTAGCAACAAAGTTAATTTACCTGGAGAAGAACTCAATGACTGCTTTTCTATGGATGAAACTATTCCAGTAATTCATATACTTAATACAGAAGACATCATAAAAGCACTTGTGAATCATGATAAAAGATATGTTGTGAAGGAGAAAGAGAATGATGATGTTAAGTGTGAGGTAGAAAAATATCCTGGAAGAGAACAGCATTCGAAACTGTAACAGCTTTTGCAGAACAGCAACCCTTCTTCACTTCTCAGCATGTTATGCAGTCGCACACTAGGCAAAACCTGACTGTGTGAGAAAGGCATAGGGCCTCAAAGCAAACTGACATTCATTCAATTTTCAAGAAAGTGCCCACCAATTTGGCAGTACAGAGTCATCTGATGTAGACCTCAAACCATCCAACCAATGTCTGATCCTGTTGTCATCAAATCTTGATGATCCTGATTTAGTATCTACCTGGTAAACTTTCTACTGCTACTGTAAGTGTGTTTTTCAAAGTTACTTGAATTAAAAAAAATTGTTAGTAAAGTTCATTAAGTTGAAAATTTTATTGTCTGCCATTTAACTAAAATTGTACACTGAACTCACAAAGCTGTTTCCATAATAAAAGTTACACTGTTTGTCTTTATTTGTCTTGATTTGCTTTTAAATCCTGTAGTTCAATATTAACAGCAACACAATACAGAGTTGATGGTATGGTATAAATGGAATAGTATGGCGTATAGTATTAGTTAGGCTGATTTTTAATAGTAACTTTCAAGCAACCAAAACCTACATTTATCTGGCATTACCAATCCCCATGGGTGCCAGTTTACTGAGAGTCTACTGTATTTGGCATTTTATTATATTACAGGAAGTAAACTAACTTGCCACAAAATAATAATAGTAGTAAGAAACAAAGATGCCCAATAAATTCAGAAGATATGAGTGACTCAACTCAAGCATTTAACCCTTTTGGCCCCCCCCACCTCTGTTGCTAGCTCTTTATCAGCCACAGAATTCTTTAAATGCAGTAGGACCCAAGTTTCTGTTCAGCCATCCACCCTTCTCAATGCACACTTTGCTTCAGTGATTTATGTCCTATGACCTCAGATTCTCTTGTAGGTTGGAGGCTTTCATATGTTGTTTAAAAGCCTAGAATCTGCTTCTGAGTCAAATATTTTAAATTTTATCTTCCTGGTGAACACCAGCACCAAGTTGTTCCACGAGATCCTCAGTGTCATTATACCCATAATTCATTACATAAATTCCCCAGCTTCATTCTTCCTTTGCAAAACTGCCAAGGTCTTTATCTTAAATTCAGTATCTCTGGGATTGTTTCAGTATTCATGCGGTCATTAAGAAGTTTCCCTCATGAGATCCTTAAGAGTCTTAAGAATCCACTTTCCCATTCCACATTTCAATTATTCACCAAGATCTAGTCATCCCAACTCCTATAAGCATGAATACATCCTCATTTCTCCTCCTCACTATCACTTGCATACCGTTTCTATCTTTTATTTTTTCTGTAACAGAATAACTTATTTTCTCCATAACAGAATAACTTATTTTCTCCCACCTCAAAGATATTGTAGTGATCTATCAAAATATTTTTATTAGAATTTCATTATACTCAAGATAAATTTAAAATTCAGTAAAAAACCCACAACTAATTATAATCAATATTGTGCTAACATTTCTAACTTCATTATTTACTCATCTTCTTCTATGGTAAGTACTCTTAATAAATAGGACTTCTGTTTCCTGCTCTCATCTTAGGCTTATTCTGTCTTCCATGCTTTTAAAAGCCTGTCAACTTGAAAAAAAAATTTTCTGTCTTTCAATATCAGCCTTGATATATATATATATATCAAGTGTGTGTGTGCACGTGAGCACACACACACGCACACACACACACACACACACACACACATATATATATATATAATATTCTGAAATTCTTCTTGACTATTATTTTGTTTTTACTAAAATATTGCTTGAACAATAAAGGTACTGCTGAAACTGTTGTCTTAAGGATCTTTGTTTGTTTTAATTACTGATTTTATTATATTTGACCCCCTTCTAGCTGATCTTTTCATTCACATTTCAAAGCTTACAAAATATAAAATCTTTTAAAGTTTAAGTAAAATTTGAAAATAATTTATCTATGCAATATTTTAGTATTTTAAACTTTTCAACAGCTCTTACTGTGTAAGGATACATATTTCTTCCTACCTTTACAAATCTGAAGTTCTGTCACACATTAGGAAATAATTTTGCCATGTTTGTTTTAATTAAAATTTTTAAATTTACAGTAAGCACATTTTTATATATAAATGACTATTCTAATTTTTTCCCAAAATAGTTCAACTTGTATCTTTGCTTATTTTACCAGTAAGGTATTATTTCTTATTGATTTAAAGTGACTTGTTTAAATAGAAACAAACTCATAGATACAGAAAACAAATTGATGGCTCTCACAGGAGAGAGGAATGGGGTATGGTTGGAAGTACAAAATTGCAGTTACAGAGTAGTTTATGGGGATGTAATATGTAGTATGGGGTATATAGTCAATAATGTTATAACTATGTACGGTGACAGATGGTTACTAGACTTAATGGTGATCACTTCGTAATGCGTGTAAATGTTGAATCACTATGTTCTACACCTGAAACTAATATAATATGGTAAGTCAATTATAATTAAAAAGAAAATTTAAAATTATGTAGTGATTAAACTTATTAAACAATAAAGAAAAATAAGTGGCTGTTGATATGTAAACTGAATGATCTATTTGTTATACATTGAAAATATTTTTTAAATCTTTGTTCTGGGGATTTCTTAAATTTTAAATTTCTCTTAGTACTTTTTTGGAGTTCACTTATGCAAATATAAATCAGGTGCTTCTGGTACTAATTTTATAGTAGGGCATATAGTTGGGATCCAGATTTACTCAAATAGCTAGTAAATTTTCCCACCATCATATATGTTTACCATCCTTGCGTTCCCCACTGGCTTTCATAGATTACATCAATTTGTGTTCGGGGGGTGATTGCTGGATCTTCAATTATGCTCCATTGATGTCAGTCTTTTCATGCACAGATAGCTTATTTTATTGGCTAGAACTTTATCATTTGATATGCAGCTGAAATATTTCCTCAGCTACCATCATAATCCTTTTCATTTACAGAATTTTTCTGATAATTTTTGGTTATTTCTTTTTCTATATCAACTTAAGAACAGTTTCTCTGGTTCAAAAAATAAAGCTATATAATTTAAAATACTAATTTAGAAAAATGACATTTAAAAATATTTAATCTTAATACCCAAGGACAGAATACACATTTCTATTTATTCAAAGCATCATCTCTTCATGTTTCTTTCTGAAAAGTTTATTATTGGACATTTCATATATCTAAATTGTTGATTGTGACTACAATATGTTCTTAATTTCTTTGCTAACTGCTTATTACTAATATAAAAAGTATTTCTACACAGTTGTCTAAGTTACTTATAATCAATCATAGTAATTACTGTACTTATTACCTGATAACATGTACTCCATAGAAGAAAAAGGTCTTGTTTCTCTTTTCCAGCTGTATACATCTTATTTCTTTATCTTGTCTTATTACTCAAAGTGTATATAGCAGTGCAAATGAACTAAAACAAGTTTACATTTTTAATCCATAATTTATTTCAGATATTATATCTGGCACTGTAGGTATTATTTGCTTCCAGCAAATATATGTGATATGTTCTAATATTTTCTTCTGCCAATAGGGACATTGAGGTTTATAGTCAATATGTATCTTGCTTAAAGTCAAGCTATTAAAGCTAGGATTTAAACTCAGGAGATCCATTTCATAACTATTAAGACAAAAGATTTTTACACACAAAGTAACAATCTACCTAAAAATATTGGCCAATATTGTTGTGAAATTTTTTCTTTTAAATTCTTTAGACCACTTCTAGATGACATTTATGTAACATAAAAATTTCAAAGGGAGATTGACTTCTAAAATGCAGAACTATACCTATCAGCAGTTTGCAACCCAAGGATCAAATCCCTGGCCTGGCCCAGGCAGACCCACATGCTGAACTGGGGTGTGTCCCCAGTTCAGTTCTTGTGGGGGCCTATGCAAGAGGCTCTCGGCCCAGTTCCTGCCCTGCGCAGTCCCAAGCCCATCTGTGGAGTGAAACTATATGGAAAACTAATGCTGTCAACTATAGAGACTGCTCTGGGCCCTCCCCATTCTCTCTGTCTCTCTGTGTCTGTCTCCCTCTCTGTCAAAAAACAATAAAAAAAAAGAAAAAAGAAAAAAATCTTTTGGGGATACAGAAGTTATTTCAAACTTTATGAAAATAAAAACAACATATCTAAATATATGGATGTCTGGAAATTTTCTAAACATTTACAGCCTAAATAAAATAATTCTAAACAATTCAGAGGTCAGCCTTAGAAAATATTTTGAACTGAGTAAAAATGAAACATATGAAAAACTCTTAATGTAGTTGTTAGTAATGAAACAAGGAGGCCTTTAAAGTCAGGTGGTTCTAATGCTCTGGTAGCCTACTCAGCAAACCAAAACCTAATCCAGAATAAAGACCTAAAATGCACTTGTATTTCAGAAAACAGTAGTAAAGAGCCAATTACAAACAGCCAACTAGGCTTTCCCAAATAAGGCAACTACATAAGCTAAATAATGTCCTTGCTTTACTTCTGGATCTGATCTATAAAAGTACTTTCTACCTCTTGTTGGAGAAAAATGTTCAGTTTGGTGTTACTCCAATTGAATCAATGTTTGCTCAAAATAACTTTTGAAAAACTTAACGCCTCCTCCATTCATCTTTTAGCACAGCTAATATGGTACTTGGAATTTTATAGCACAAAATGCCTATATATACATATATTTGTTTTGAGAATATATACATATTTTCTCAAAACAAATAACTTTAGAATCCACTTTAAGAAACAAGTAAAAATCAAATTAAAGTTATAGCAATTAGAATACCCAAAATAATAAAGAGCAGGGGAGGCACAGCAGATTGAGTGTTTGCCTTCTAACTGCAAGATCTGGGGATCAAGTGCTGGCCACTGTGCAACCCCATATACTGAACTGTGGCACAACAGGTAATCACTGACATGGCTCAGGGGTAAAGGTTCTCGCCTCCCATGCAGGAGGCCCCTGTTTTGGTTCTTGCCCTGTGTGGCCCCACATCTACCTGTGTGTAAGGAAACTATATCACAACAAATTATGTACACTCACTTTATTTCTTCTCTCAAACAATGTCATTAAAAAATAATAATAATAAACACTAAACTGAAAATCAATAAACAATGAAATGAAAAAAAAAATAGACTATTAATGAAATCAAAAGGTGGATCTTTGAGAGGATCAATAAAATTAATAAAATTTTAGCCAAGATGTTCAGGGAAAAAGAGACACAATTTAAAAACATCTGGAATGAGTGGGCTTACGTCACTTTAGATTTTACATATATTAAAAAGATTTTAAGAAGATATTAATAATTCTGGCCAAGAAAATGAAAAAAATAATTAAAGCAACAAGTACCACAGCTCATTAAAGAAGTTCTAAGAAATCTAAATAGCACTATATCTTCTAAGAAATTAAATTTAGTATTGAAAATATTAACCCTCAAAAAAAATAAATAAAGAAAAATCTTGCAGCCTCGTTTGCTTAACTATTAAATTTTATTAAATATTTACATAGAAATTAATAGAAATTTCATATAAATTCTTACAAATCATTCAGGAGGATGAAATAGTTCCTAATTTATAATATATTATGAGGACAGAATTATCCTCACACCTAAACCAGTCAACTACATTACAATTAAATTACAGACTTATATCCCTCATGAGCACAGATGGAAAAATTATATAAAATTTTAGCAAATGGATTCTAATAATAAAATAAAGTCATAAATTATTCTTTTTTTATTAAGATTTATTTATTTATTTTTGCCTTTTTTGTTGTTGTTAAATTTAATAGGGTGACATTGGTTGGTAACAATTACATAGTTTCCCGATGTACATGCCCACATTACATCACCCATGCATCGCATTATGTGCCCACCTCCCAGAATCAGGTCCCCCTCCACCACCATATATCTGGTGCCCACTCCCACCTCCCCCCACAACTCTCCCTCCCCCCTTCTTCCCCCTCTCCAGGTAACCACCAAACTATTGAGTGTGTCCATATTGTTTTTGACAGAGAGAGAGAGATACAGAGACAGAGAGAAGAGGGAGGACCCAGAGCAGTCTCCATAGTTGCACATCATCGGTTTTTCCACATAGTTTCATTCCACAGGTGGGCGTGGGGCTGCACAGGGCAGGAACTGGGCTGGGGTCTCACCCTGGTGAGAACTGAACTGGGAGCACTC
>PVKE010052089.1:0-10444 GCA_004027555.1 Craseonycteris thonglongyai | reverse complement strand
GAGAAATTCCCTCACCTTGTATGGCCCTGCAGGATGGCTGGTTAGTCAATGATGGGTAAGATTCATTAGGGAGGAACAACCTAAGACAGGCACAGTCGCATAGGGGCCATCAGAATAATATATGGGGAGCATAAGAGATGAGGCACAGAGCCTCATCCCCCCAACTCTTCTACAGTGATTTCTCTTCTCTTGCCCTTTTCCCTCAAGGAGTTGCGGGAGGGTACTGTAATGTTTCTGCTTGGCTGGAGCACTACAAACTCCGGAGCCTTGGAGATAGGCAGAACTCCACTGACCTTCAAGACTTGGAATTGATACGGTTTATTATTTATCTTTAGTGTACCGGTAAGTTCTTCTCCCAAGAATGCTCTGACCATTTAGTCATCCAATTATTGCTGTTTTGCAATGAAATAAATAATTGCTCTGTAGACGTGATGTCTGCTTAGTCCTGAGAAAAATAATCTCTGTTTTGTGTCAAGTTAACTTTTACTCCATACCCGTGTAGCTGTGCACGTTCTCTTTTACTATAAAATAAGCTGTAATAATAAACTCGGGGCTGGAGTATGATTGCATGCTGACAGCCCTCCCAATCCCATTCTCTTTGGTTTTCTTTAATCCTCATGCCTTGCTCCGGGACTGTTCGACACTGACGGCAGTCTCCATTAAGAAACAAATGTCAATTAAAACAGCATACCAAAATTACTGGGACGCAGAAAAAGCAGTAATAATAGGAAAATTTATACCACTACAGGCCTTTCTCAATAACGAGGAAAAATTACAAGTAAACAACCTACTATTACATCTTCAAGAACTAGAAAAAGAAGAACAAATAACACCCAAAGCCAGCAGAAGGAAGGTAATAATAAAAATTAAAGCAGAACTAAAAAAAATAGAGAATAAAAAAACAATAGAAAAAATTAATACAACAAAGAGCTGGTTCTTTGAAAATATTAATAAAATTGACAAACCCCAGGCTAGACTCACCAAGGGAAAAAGAGAAAACACACAAATAATACAAATTAGAAATGAAAGAGGAAAACTTACACCTAACTGATAACACAGAAATCCAAAGGATCATACAAAAATACTATGAAGGACTATATGCCACCAAATTTTGCAACCTAGAAAAAATGGACAAGTTTTTAGAAACAAATAGTCTACCTAGACTGAATCAAGAACTGGATTACCTAAACAAACCAACCAACAGTAAGGAACTTAAACAATCATCCAAAACCTTCCCAAAAGCAAGAGTCCAGGATCAGATGGTCTCGCTAATGACTTTTCCCAGGCATTCAAAGAGGAATTAACACCTATCCTTCACAAACATTTTCAAAAAATTGAAGAACAGGCAGTACTTTTCAACTCATTCTGAGGCCAACATTACCCTAATACCAAAGCCTGGCAAGAACATCACAAAAAAAAAAAAACTAAAGACCAATATCTCTGATGAACACCGATGCAAAAATCCTAAACAAAATACTAGCAAATAGAATACAACAATACATTTAAAAGATTATACATTACGATGAAGTGGGATTCATCCCAGGGGCATAAGGATGGTTCAACACATGCAAATTGATCAATGTGATACACCACATAAACAAAATTACAGATAAAAACCACATGATTATATCAATTGATTCAGAAAAAGCATTCGACAAGATACAACATCCATTTATGATCAAAACACTTAATAAAATGGGTATAGGAGGAAAATACCTCAACATAATAAAGGCCATATATGACAATCCCTCAGCGAATGTCATACTGAACGGGGAAAAACTGAAACCTTTTCTTCTAAAATCAGGAATGAGACAGAGAAGTCCCCTGTCACCACTGTTATTCAACATAGTGCTGGAAGTCCTAGCCAGAGCCATTAGGCAGGAAAAAGAATAAAAGGCATTCAAATTGGAAATGAAGAAGTTAAACTGTCACTTTTTGCAGATGATATGATCCTTTATATAGAAAACTCCAAAGACTCTACCAGAAAACTGTTTGAAATAATAAATGAATACAGTAAAGTTGCAGGATACAAAATCAATATATAAAAATCCACATCTTTTTTAATACACAAACAATGAAACTTTAGAAAAAGAAATGAGAAAAATGATACTGTTTGCGATCAAAACAAAAATAAAATACTTAGGAATAAACTTAACAGAGAACGTGAAGGACTTATACATGGAAAACTATAAGACACTATTAAAAGAAATTGAAGAAGATACAAAAAAATGAAAGGATATTCCATGTTCATGGATTGGAAGAATCAACATAGGTGAAATGGCCATATTACCCAAAGCAATATACAGATTTAATGCAATTCCAATCAAAGTCCCATAGACATTCTTTTAAGAAATAGATTAAAAAATTATCAGAATCAAATGGAACCGCAAAAGGCCCTGAATTGCCAAAGCAATCCTCTGAGAAAAAAAATAAGACTGGAGGAATCACGCTCCCTGACTTCAGTCTATACTACAAAGCGTCAATAATCAAAACAGCGTGGTATTGGGAGAAAAACAGACATACAGACCAATGTAACAGAATAGAAAACCCTGAAATAAGTCCACAAATATACAGACAGATAATCTTTGACAAAAGAGCAAAAATATAAAATGGGGAAAAGAAAGCCTCTTCAGTAAATGGTGCTGGGAAAATTGGAAAACCATATGCAAAAGAATGAATCTGGACTGTGAACTGTCACCATATACCAAAATTAACTCAAAGTGGATTAAGGACTTTTACATAAGATCTGAAACTATGAAGTGAGTAGAAGAAGGCTTCGGCACTAAACTTACAGACCTTGGGCTCGGAGAGCACTTTATAAAATTGACCCCAATGACGAGGTAAGTAAAAGCAAAGATAAATGAATGGGATTATAGCAAACTAAAAAGCTTCTACACAGCAAAGGACACCATCAACAAAGTAAAAAGGAAACCAACTGAATGGTAGAAAATATTTTCAAAAAAATTCCTCTGATAAGGGGCTAGTATCTAAAATGTATAAAGAACTCATACAACTCAACAACAATAAAACAAACTATCCAATTAAAAAATGGGCAGAAGACCTAAACAGGCACTTCTCTTCTGAAGACATACAAACAGCCAACAGATACATGAAAAAATGCTCAACATCACTAGCAATTAAGGAAATGCAAATTAAAACCACAATGAGATACCACCTCACACCTGTTAGAATGGTTATAATCAACAAGACAAGGAATAACAAATGCTGGAGAGGCTGTGGACAAAAACTAACCCTCATACACTGCTGGTGGGAATGTAAATTGGTACAACCACTGTGGAAGGCAGTGTGGAAATTCCTCAAAAAACTAGGAAATTCCATATAACCCAACAATCCTTGTCCTGGGTATCTACCTGAAAAAAACCTGAAAACCTTAATCCGCAAAGATACTTGTACCTCAATGTTCATCGCAGCACTGTTCACAGCGGTCAAGTCGTGTAATCAACCAAAGTGTCCTCTAATAGATGACTGGATAATGAAGTTAGGGTACATTTATTTACTCAGCAATAAGAAAAGATGAAATACAGCAATCTGTGACAACATGAATGGACCTTGAAAACATCTTATTAAGCGAAACAAGTCAGAATGAAATAATCAAAAAACATGACCTCACTTATAGGTGGAATATAAAACTGAAAAGAACAAAGAAACAAAGACTCATGGACACAGTCAATAGTTCAGTGGTTACCTTAGGGTGATGGTGGAGGTTGGGGGGAGAGATGGGGGGGAGTAGGGAGGGGGAATCAAACACATGGTGATAGAGAGTGAGCTGATTCTCGATGGTGAGCACATAATGCAATGTATAGACAATGTAATGTAGAATTGTACACCTGGAAACAATGTAATTGATATCAATTAATGTCACCTCAATAAATTAAAAAAAATAAACAACAACAACAAAAACCCAGAGTGACTGTTAACATTTTAGGCAATCACAGAAGAAATCATCCAAAAGTAATATTGAAAGCATTTCAGATGTTCATGTGTTTTTTGTTTTTTGTTTTAATTTTCTGTATACTTGTTTATCATCTGGTGAATACATTTTATTATGATACCTTGCTATTATTTTTAAAAATAATATCTGGATTTCTATAAAATCTCTCTTGATTCCAAAAAGAAAGAAAGAAAGTACAAAATAACATTAAAGAAATAAATTTATATCAAAATAAAAGTATATTAGTAGAAACAAAAATATAGATAAACTTACTTTCAAACACAGCCTTAGATTATATTAAACAAAGCAAGCACGTAAAACTAAAAAGCATTTTAAAAAAGCAGAAACAGAAACAAATATACATTTCTAACAAAAAATATACAAAACAAAAATACATAGAAAAAGTGAAATAAAGAGGTGACAAAAACTACGCAAGGCAAATTGCTAATCCAAAGAAGCTGGTAATAATACTGTATTAAATGGAATTTAAGGGATGCCAGGATGGCTCAGTGGGTTGAGTGCACGCTTTACAGCCTCTGGGGTCCAACAATTGAATCCCAGCCCTGGCCCATGTGAACCCATATGCTGATCTGGGTGTGCCCCCAGTTCAGTTCTTGCTGGGGCCCTTGTGGGAGGCCCCCGGTTCCTGCACTGTGTGGACCTATGCCCACCTGTGGAGTGAAACTATGTAAAAAACCTATGACATAGAATTATGGAGACTGTTATGTGCCCTCCCCTTTCTCTCTGTCTCTGTCAAAATAAATAAATAAAAAAAAAAAATAAATCTTCAATTGGAATTTAAGAAAAGCAACATTTATAAGAATAATGAACAATAAATAAATAATTGTAAAAAGAGAGAACTTAGAACAGATGACGTATGTTCGATTTCAATAAACATCAAAAAATGGTTACTGGATTATTAAGAAAGAGTTCAGTTTTCAAGGAACTGATAAATTATAAAAGAGACCCATGTTTTGACAGGCAATTTGAAGACAGTGTCAGTATTTCTAAAGAGTTTGGGGGGATCAGATAGTGGTAAACAACTCGGTCTTGTGGGAAGAGTCAAGAAATTTCCCTGAAGGTGGTGTATTTTAAGTAGAGTCCCAGAACACTAACAAAATGGAGTTTGAATGGAAGACTTGTCTGTGACGAAGAATCAAAGCTTGGTTAAGGCTTGGAGGTGGGAAAGAAAGCATGACGTATTTTAGTACTAAGAAGCGTGGCTACAGAATTTACTACAAATATTGGAAACTGGGAGAAGAGGAGGAATGAGGAATCAGTAAAGGATACTGGATAGACAATGACTCCAGTTAATAATGACTCAACTTATGTCTAAATCTATAAATTATCTTCTAAGCACTGTCTTAACTATAAGCACAAACTCACCAAGTTACATGTGTTGTTTTTAATTGTCATTTGTTTTAAATCTTTTAAAATGTCTCTTTAGATTTCCTCTTTGAGCCATGGATTACTTAAAATTATCTTTTAAAAATATATTTTTTACCTTTTAAATTACAGTTGACATAAAATATTAGTTTCACATGTACAACACAGTGATTAGACGTTTGTACGGCTTATGAAGTAATCACCTTGATAAATCCAGTACCCATCTGACACCACACATGGTCATAATACTAATGACTATATTTTTCATTCTACACTCAACATACCCATGACTATGTTTTAACTATTGATTATACCTCTTAATCAATCCCCTTTCTATCTGTACTTACCTCCCCCCAACATGCCCCAACCCAGCAACCATCAAAATGCTCTCTGTATCTATGAGCTTTTTTCTGTTTTGATTGTTCATTTATCCTGTTCTATAGATTTAACACATAAGTGAAATCATATGACATTTGTCTTTCTCTGACATACTCCATTCAGCACAATACCCTTCAGGTCTATCCATACTGCTGCTGATGACAAGAGCCCATATGATTTCATGGCCAAACAGTACTTCATTGTATACAAAGGCTGTCTGGAGAAATTCCAACCATAATGCCTCTATTTTTCATGCTACATGCCTGGACACTTTCTGGACAGCTGTTGTATATATACCATATTCTCTTTATCTATTTATCCATTAATGGACACCCAGGCTGCCTCCACACCTTGGCTGTTGTAAATAATGCTGTAATGAACATATGGATGCACATGTTCCTTCAAAGTAATGTGTTGGTTTCTTGTGATAAGTACTCAGAACTGGAATTACTGGGTCCTTCTTTGTCTTTAGGGAGTAGCTTTAGGGTGTAGTTTGTCTAGTATAAGAAATGCTACCCCAGTAAAAGTATATTTTAATTTTAATTTTGGAGCGAATTTTTCTAGAAATCTTATAGTTACTGATCTTTAATTTATTTTCTCTATAAGTATAGAACATACTTTTATAATTTTAATAATTTAAACTTTTTAAATTATTGAGATTTGTATTTTGGCCAGCATATGTTCTATATTGTCAAAAATGCCCTGTGCACAGAAAATAATGTGTATTCTGTATTTGTTTTGTACATTGCTCTCTAGGTATCAATTATATCAGGATGGTTGGTTGATAGTGTTCTTCAAATCTTTATGTTTTTTTCTAATTCTTTAACTAGTTTTTGTATTAATTGTTCTGTAATGGGTATTAATATCTAAAATAAGGCTCAGTGACTTATTATAAACCAAATGACACAGATTTAGTTTATAATAGTTAAAATGGTAATTAATAAGAAGGATAGAAAGTTAACCAAAATTATCATGATAATATAATATATATTCAGAAACTGAATGAAAAATATATTCTTAACCTAACATATCATATACTTTATATAATTTTGAAAATAATTGTTTGATATAGGTGAAGAGCCAGTTCCAACTCACATTTATGCCTTTCTAAATCTGGATGATGTAAAGATACTGTCTTGACAGTAAGGTAACTATTGTCCTAAATATTATGATTTAGTCTCCTTTTACAAGATATTGATACCAGCTCACATTATCAATATTGTTTTGAATTTGCCATTTCATATTATCAACAAAAAAGCACCAAAATAAAAGTTGTATTTATTTATTAAGCGTATGTGCGTGTGTCCGCAAAACAAATTCAGCCATAGATGTTTCTATTTTTCATATTACATGGCTGAATACTTTGCCAGCAGCCATAAACAAATAGATAGATAGATGATTGATAGATAGATAGATAGATTCTGAACTATATCCAGGGATATTAAAACCACTCACATATTTATAGATGTAACATAAAAATTTTATTATTTCAAAAATTCTTCAAAAAATATTTGGCAATGCATAAAAAACAAACTTGAAAGAGGAAATCATGCAAAATATACATTTATTCCATAAATTATTCATAAAATAATTCAATTTCCCCATATAATTTATTTGTCATAAGCTATTATTTCTATTATAAGGGAAGCTGTGGTAACTAAAACATTTTTCACCACATAAAGATTTGTAGGAGTTGTAAGATTTTCAAACAAATCAAGCATTTGATATGACATTTTATCTCCTGCATGACAGAATGAGAAGACTTTTTAGTAGTAGGATTCCATGGTCTTGTGGCAGTTAATGTGTAATCAGTGTTGTCCATGATCCAGCATTCCAGTGACTCTTGTTATTAGGGTAATGTTTGCCCCCTCTTTTGACCCACAGTTTAAAAAGGAAAAGAGGGGAAACCGGGATGGCTCAGTGGGTTAAGTGCTTACTTTGCATTGCCGGGGACCATGGATCGAATCCTGGCCCCGGACTGTGCGGAACCATGTGCTGAACTGGGAGCTCACCCAGTTCAGTTCTCTCTCTGTCTCTGTATCTCTCTCTCTTTCTCTCTCTGTCAAAAAACAATTAAAAATAAATAAATAAATATTTAAAAAGGAAAAGAAAGGGTAGTGAGAAAAAGAGAATATACGATAAAGCAAAAATACTTTCAGAACAAAAAAAGGCATGTTTTTAGACAGTAGAATAGAATTATGTGCTACAAAATGCCCCAAGTTCTTATGTTCATGGTATGAATATGTTATTAAAATATCCTTTATTGCTGAAGACATTATTTACCTATCTGCAATCCAAATGCAAAATTTATTCAGCTAAACAATTAGGAGCAAAAAGAAAAAAGTCTTATTTCCATAAATGCTAACACTTTTTGGATAGGATCTCAGTAATAAAACAAATGGTGTTGTCAATAACTACCCATTTAAGCAGAAGATTTCTGTTACTATAACTAGAATGATTGCATGTAAGAAAAAAGTCTGCTGATACAAGCTAAAAATGATGATAGATGTCTTAATATTTTCATGTCAATCTCTTAAGTATTTTTTCTAAATTTATTCATAATTTACTTAAAGAGGTAGAATAAAACTTACTAAATATCTAAGACCTAATAATCTGATCATATTTGAACTTATGCTAATCAACTATATTAACAGTTAGTTAATTTTTATTTTTAACAAATTAATTCCCTTCAATTCCAACTCGAAAATGCTTTACAAGAGGAGTAAAACCAAGACCTTACATTTGTATAATAATACTTCATAATTTATAAAACATTACATATACATTATACTATTTTATCCTCCAATTATGTGAAGTAGGTATTAGCTTCATATTAGAGTAGTTGTAAATCTACATTAATCCAATTAGTTTGTGAATAACACAGTTTCTCTTTAATTAAAATTACAGAGATCATCTTGATATTAGTAATTTTCCATGTACTTACAATACATTTTATTGATATTTTAATTAAATAGGTGATGTGGAATTTCAGTGGATATAAAATATTCAGAATTTTAAAAATATCACTAATGTAACTATTATAATTTTGTATTTCAAATAAATTGTATTGTTGACATATATTCACAGCACAGGACTGTATATTATTGATATAGATACAATATTTTGTTATTTGAGGAATTGACTAATAAATTCTAGGAATTTTATCTACTCCCTTTGCTCTTTTGAAATGAAATTCTTCCATATGAACTGAAAATAAGAGCAGGACACATCTAACTTTAGTAGTGACTAAGTATAACCTTTTATCA
Organism: Craseonycteris thonglongyai; assembly: GCA_004027555.1. NCBI lineage: Eukaryota > Metazoa > Chordata > Mammalia > Chiroptera > Craseonycteridae > Craseonycteris > Craseonycteris thonglongyai. Next base: position 1,462 of record PVKE010052089.1, on the reverse strand, counting down.
AATTAGAGAAGAGAATCAGAAAGCATTATTTATGCCTATCAGCAATTCTTTAAAAATTTTAAGTGAATTCATACATTAAATATAAATGCCGAAATTTTCCCTTTAATTGCCTTTAAACTTTCATTAAAAATAGATAGGGGATAAAATCATTAGGTAAACATATTCAGTATCACCCCCCAAAATAATTCTTGTACGATCCTTTGTATTTCTGTGGTATCAGTCATAATTTCACCTCTTTTATCTTTAATTTTGGTTATTTGTGTCTTTTTTAACCCTTGGTGAGCCTAGCCAGGGGTTTGTCAGTTTTATTTGTTTTTAAAAAAGAAACAGCTCTATGTTGCATGATTGTTTTCTTTTCTCTTCTTTTTGTTTTTTTGTTTTTGTTTTTTGTTGTTGTTCTCTGTATTTAGTTTTGCTCTGTTTTAAAATTTATTTTTATGTTAAATTTATTAGTGTAACATTGGTTGGTAAAAATTACATAGGTTTCAGGTATACAATTCTATAATACATCATCTATGTGTTCCACTGTGTGCTCACCACCCAGAGTCAGTTCTCCTTCCATCACCATATATTTGATGTCCCCTACCCTGTTACCCTCATGTAGCCTCTAAACCAGGGATTCCCAACCCCATGCCCGCGGGCGCCATGGCGCCTGCAGCCCGATTTGTGTGCGCCCGCCATCATTTGACTGCATCAGAAGTTTTTCATAAACACTAAGTAAAACTATAATTTATTTTTATACATTTGTTAGAATTTTAAAATATTGTTTGAGTATCTACACAGGTTTATTATATTTGTTGGTATGTTTGCAATATCGTATGTATGTTTTTCCCTAGCTTCGACTTTGTACATGTCGCGTCTTGTTTAGCCGCTGCACTCTTTAAACTCTCCTCCACCCAACCGGGAGACGCGAAGTTGCCATTTTGATTGCGGTTGCTGGACTGATCGGGTTGTGACGGTTAGCTAGGATCACAGTGTTTTGATATATGCGATTTTGAATGAACTAAAAGCGAGGTAGGTAATCTATTATTATGGTGGCAATTTGATATGATATTGTAGTTCTATAACTATTTTTATTCTTATTTTTTGAGTCCTAAAATGAGTGGACCAAATAAGAGAAAACAAACCTATAATTTTAACACAGACTGGGAGGAATCATATTGTTTCATTAATTTAAAAGGTAAATGCTTTTGCCTGTTGTGTGGCAGTAGTATTGCAGTGCCAAAAAAACATAATGTTGAACGTCACTTTCAGACAAGTCAGACCACTTTTGATACGAATTATCCACTTAAATCTGAAGTAAGAAAGAAAAAAATAAATCAACTAAAATGAAGTTGAACTACTCAACAGACTGTTTTCACTAGACATGTGGAAAAATCTAAAAAGGCAACCATTGCTTCTTTCAAAATTTCTCACATGCTCACAAAGAAGAAAAAACCTTTCCAGGATGGTGAATTGTTCA
>PVKE010052088.1:0-10445 GCA_004027555.1 Craseonycteris thonglongyai | reverse complement strand
TATGCACTGAAGATAAAACAATTACTCTCTATAAATATAAAAAGATATAAAAAAAAACAAATTAAAAAAAAAACAAACAACTTTGTATGATGTCAGATGGGTATTGATTTATTGGGGTGAAAGATGGAAGGGGGATGGAGTAGGATGAAAATGGTGAAAGGATTAAGAAGCACAAATTGGTAGTTACAAAATACTCATGGGGATGTAAAGCACAGCATAGGTAGTATAGTCAATAATATGGTAATTTACTATGTATAGGGCTAGGTGGGTACTAGTCTAGTCAGGAGGTAACTTCTTACATTATATAAATGTCTAACCATTATGCTATATACCTGAAATTATTAAAAATAATATTGGATATGACTATGATTAAAAAATTTTAGAAGCAGGGAAAAAGATAAAGAGGAATAAGAAGTTCAAATTTCCCAGTATAAAACAAAGAAATCCTGGCATGTAAAGTACAGCATAGTGAATACAGTAAATAATATTGTGATAATGTAGTATGGTGTCAGATGGTTGCTAGAGTTACTATGGTGATTTTCTGTCTAAGTATATAAATGCTGAATAACTATGATATATACCTGGAACTAATATCATATTATGTTAGATATATTTTAATAAAAATCTAAAAAAAAAAAAAGCTAATAAAATATGTTCTCCCCTACCAAATATATATTTCTTGTTAAATATTTTACTGATTGAGCTTAGTTCTCTTCTTTACCTCTGAGAAGGCAGAAGGGAGAGAATTCTTTTCCTAAGTCTTTCCTATACTTATCCCCTGTGTCGCCTCATACTACATTTTAGGAGTCAGGTGAAAAGTAAATGTGGTTGACACTAATTCCTCTCGATTACTGAAGGTCAGATAGGAGTCTGGCAAGCTGCTTCAATTTCTGCTTCCACAGTAAAATGGGAGCCTGGGACAGAGGTGGAAAAGCAAACACTAGATGTTTTAAGTCACTTTTATGATGTTGCACTCCTCTTACACAGGACAGCCATGTAACATCCCCACATGCAGGAAGTTAGCTCATAGAGATGGTGGCTATAGTTTTATATGACTAATTATACCACCTGTGGCTCTAGAAGCAATTGTTGTTCCTCCCTCTGGATCCCTAGATGTTGCTAAGATCTTTTAAGTAAGTCTCCATGCCTGATCTAACATATAATAGAAGAGAATGTGTGGCTGGAAAAATCAACCACCTGAAATAATAATAATTAATAATAATAATAAATAACAACAACAATAGAATGATGAAGCAGAGCTAAATGAGCTCCATCTGGATTGATATTTACAGAACTGGTAGGTAATTGATATTTTCTTATGTCTGTAACTATTGCTCAGTGTGTACAGGGGATTTATATTTTGCAGCTCAGGAAAGAATTTTGTGCATAGGTGCAAGGAAGCCTTGGAAACAGAAGAGAGGAAAGCAATGGTAGGAGATTGGTTAGAACAAGCACTATGCCCCAGCTGGCCTAGGGAATGGACATGCGCTTGTATAGAAAGAAGTCTTTGGTCCACAGACCCTCCGGAGATGTGGTGCTCACAAAAGACTCTGCCAGACTTTGTTCTGGCCCAAGCAGTACAGCTCAAGGCTTGGGGAAAAAATTCAATACAGTGTTAGCAAGACTAATCAAAGTGCACATTCATTATTTGTTACTGTCCAGCATCTCAAGAAACTTCCCCCTTTCCATTCATAATCTGTGGAATTTGGGTGAAGTCAACTCCAAGCCCCAGATGCAGGAAAGACAAACCTGTGTCTTTTCTTGATCATGTTGATTAATTCACAAACAATCCAAACAAGGTCACTGGGACATATTTTTAAGCCTTTTGTTGGAAAATGAGATAAAGAGAAGCTCTTCTTCTTTTGACATAGGACTTAGATGATTTAACCCTAAAACTATGGGTCCCAGCTTATGGGGAAGAAAGCCTATCTGAGACTAAAATCTACTAGAGGGAAACAGGGGTAAGGATGAAAAGAGACCAAGTCCTCAGGGCAGGTATTTCTGGAGACAAATACCCTGATCACTTCTGTTATATGAGCTATTACATTCTTTTTGATATGAGTAAGTTTATATTGAGTGGTTTTAGTTGTGAATTGGTTCAGGGCATTCTACCCTAAAATATGGCACCTTGGCATATAAAATGTCTTAAGCTGAAGGAACTGTTTTTAAATGGCAGAAGCAGGAGGGTCACTCTGACCTCCTCCCTCCTTGTCCTTCTTTCCTAAGCCAGGTCATAAAGCTCCAATGTGAAAAGCACACTCTAAGTACCAGGAAATGGAACGACATTCTTATCACCAGTGACAAGAAATTTGGGGCTAAGATTCTGTACAAATAAACCTTGATAAACTAACCCTTATCATTCTAGTTACTGCTTCACCACTTGTTATCCCAAGCCTAAACACCTTTGTCGTGTCATCTCTTCACAAATTCACTGTTTCTTTGGTGAAAAGCTATAAAAGCTTCTTGTTACGGTCACTTCTTCAGAAATTCTTTCTCTTATGAAGGCTCCCGTGTACATGTAGAAAATCAATAAAATTTGTATGCTTTTCTCCTGTGACTCTGCCTTTGTTATTTTTGTATTCAGACAAGCTAAGAACCCTACAAGAGTTGAAAAATTTTTCTTCCCAGACACTTTCAACCTAAAAATTCCTAACTACCACTCTTCTTCCCCTCTATCACTCCACCCCACGTTGCACATTTGCAGCCAAAGGACTTAAAATAGGCATTGATGGAGGCTGGTCTTGACGGAGTCATGTAATGTTTTTGTGGGAGGCACTTGCAGAAGTGGTGGTAAGGGATGTTAATGAGATGGAAGAACATGTGTGGATTTATTTCTTATCTCAGGTTAAATGCCATTATCTTGGGAAATTCCAGAAATACGTGAAGGGGTTATTGAGGGAGGACAGAGTGAATGTGTCCAGTAATTGTAACTTATGCATTAATTAATATGAATGGAAACTATGTTGTCTGTAGCCTCTAAGCCCTGGGGTATGAGGTTACTATAAATGACACCATTACTAAGAATCTTCTATGTATCAGGAGCTTTACATGCTATCTCTAAACTTTCCAAACCCTCTTGCAGTATCTTTATTCTCAGTGATGTTAAATGAGTAGTCCAAGATCACACAACTAGTAAATACCAGAGATAGGATTCAATCCAAGATTTACTTTTTGCTGTGCCCCATCCTTTTCACTCTGCTACATTGTCTCTCTATAGACCTGCAGTACTCTGTCCCTAACATCCCATTAGCAAATGAAAATTGTTTTTCTACCCACCAAGAGGCAGAATTTGGTATACCACTTATTAACAGGTCCAATGAAATCATAAAGAATGTTTTCTTAAGGAGAAGAAAAATCAATAAACACTTTGGATAACACAGAAATAAGAAACTAGTTTACTTCCTTGAATTTTTATAAGAGAGTTCCGTAGAAAACACAAGTTGTACATATTTGGAAATCAAGATAGAACTTTCAAAAGTAGAAATGTTTACTTGCATTGGAAGAAAATTACCCTGCTGTTTTTACTGATATGCTAATTTCTTTCTCCCTGCTTCCATCTCTCTCTCTCTCTCTCTCTCTCTCTCCCTCTCTGTCTAATACACATACACAGAGAAATGTATGTATGTATGTATGTACATATATATATATATACTGTTGTATATATGTATGTACATATATATATACTGTTTATATAGATAAGTGTATATAGATATACTCTATATAGTGTCTCTATATATGAGTATATGTATAGACACACACACAGTGTTGGACTTGAAAATAAATACATGAAGATTATTTATTTCTCTCATATGTTCATTCATTTCTCTTCTACAGAAGAGGAAATACCTCAGGATATAAAACTACTCCCTCTGTACAGAAGCAAAAGCCTATCTTTCTGATGTTCAAAGACTCATATATCACTCTGTATGACAGGGTGGAAGCTAAATTCACCACAGATGTTATTATGGCTTAAAAAGAAGCCCACTAATGAGCTCTAGTGCTATTTATCCAAGTAGCCCTGTTCTCTTAAAGTTATACTCAAGAGTTCTAAATAAAATAACCTTAAGGACATCATGACTTTGAATTGAGTGAATACACGTAGCTTCTCTTAAGAAAGTTTTACCTCTAGACTAGGACTTCTGAAAATTATCTAGGAAACTCAGAAGTAAAAAAAAAATCTAGTATATGTTATGCTTAAAAGGATTTCTGATAGATAATTAAAACAGAAGTTTGGGACTGATAGAGAAAGAGCTTTAAAACTGACATCACTGACATTGTCACTCAGACAAACTAGCTCGAATCAAACCCATGTTCAAAGGAAATGCTAAGGGGCCCTCCAGTGCATGTCCACAGTTTCCTTCCAAGGTTCATTCAAAATCTTTAGCAATGCGCTTACATAGTCCTGTGTTTTGTTACATTTGCAAAGTAAAATACCCTTTTTTTCTTAAATAGGGCCTCCAAATTATAAACGTCAGGCTCCACAAATTCCGGATCTTCCCCTAAAGAAAGGCTGTTCCCTGGAGTGCCACTCTGACACAGTGTGCCTGCTCTCTCATACAACCATCTCAGTGACTCCTGGGCCTCAGTTTCTTCATGTTCAGAATGGGAGTGCTAGGGAAGACGTGTTTATTCCCCTCAATTTTAATATTTTATTATTTGAGAGTAACAATTTTAGTGTGAGTAAAGAGAGGGAGAAAAGAAAGTAAATTTTTAAAAAGACTTTCCATCTTTACTCCTCAGTATTCAATGTCAGCAGTTAGAATTATAACATAAAATTTATAATATTTTTATAAATAGCACCAATTGCAACAACTAAATAATAATTACTTTGACACACAAATTTAATTCTGTAAAATCCCTGAAAGAATGATACATGCATATATCTCTAGTTTCACAAAACAGTTTAATATGACAGATCCCGTGAGAGTAGAGTGAATTTGAAAGTGTCAGTTTCATTAATGACACACTTTGAAATAATTGGATTGACAGTGGGGGAATGGGAGTCAACTAGGAAACAACAGAAAATGAGGCTATTGAGTTGCATTTCACTTCAAAGTATTATAGTTATGTAAATGTCAATAATGTTATGCCATCAGATTATTTGAATAATTACATCATAATCAGAACTGGATGTAAAATACGTAAAAAAGAGAAACCATTAGCAAGTTCATCACTTAGGGCAAAGGTATTGGGATAATTCAAGAAAAATTTAAGTTTTTTTAAAATAACCAATGAATAATGCAAAAGGTTTTGAAGGCATTTGTTATATCCAGATCAGTATTCCCAATGTGTGCACTATGAAACACCACTTCCACAGGATTCTTATAGTCATATGTTCAAAAGTTGGTTAAGTTTGAGAAACATTGAGGTAAACAGGTTTCTTTACTGTATGCTTCCACTGAAACTTTAGAGGATATAGTGATTCAAAAATTATTTAATTATTTTAACAGAATGTTTTTTAGGACTTAGTATTCTGTGCACACTTTGGGAAGCATTAGTGTGGCTAATTGTCCTAAATGTCCTTTTCAGTCTATATGACTAAATGAAAGACCAGAATAAAAAGTACCAGAAGTATTTATTGAAGGCTTCCTTCAATTGGGTAAAGTGAAAACCTGAGAATAGATAAATCTTTCAGTTTAAAACTTGACCCACCACCTGTTTTTTTGTAAATAAAGTTTTATCGGAACACAGACGTGCCTATTTCCTTATTCATTGTCTATGGCTGATTTTACACTATAAGGTAGAGTCCTGTAGTAGCCACAGAGATAGCATGGCCTGCAAAGATGAAGATCTTTACTATCTGGCCCTTTATAAAGTTTGTAGACCCTTGTTGTAGAATCTTACCAAACTTTTGGTAAAGAAAGATCATGGACTGACAAGTTCTAGCTAAATTATATCCAGAAACTTTAAAAATACTGATGTGATTCCAAATATTCATTTACTCCCCACACTAAAGATTTTGGGGTGTGTGTGTGTGTGTGTGTGTGTGTGTCTATTAAAAGAAATTAACCAGATGGGGAATTTAATGAAATTTCCATTCTTCAATTTCTTTGCTCTTGATGGTAGTAGTGGTGGACATAAAAATATTAAACCTGGGGAAGCTAGGATGGCTCAGCGGGTTAAGCACTTGCTGTGCAGCCCCAGAGCCTGAGGATCGAATCCTAACCATGGCCCATGCAGACCCATATGCTGAACTGGGCTGTGCCCCAAGTTCAGTTCTTGCCAGGGCCTATGCAGGAGGCTCCTAGCCCAGTTCCTGCCCTGCGCAGCCCCGTGCCCACCTGTGGAGTGAAACTGTGTGGAAAACTAATGCTCAGCTATGGAGACTGCTCTGGGCCCTCCCCCTTCTCTCTGTCTCTCTCTGTTTGTCTCTCTCTCTGTCAAAAAACAATATAAGTAAATCTTAAAAATAAAAAAATTAAATAAACCTATTTGAAAAGAAGAAGTAAATTTATTTTCTCTATGGGTACTAAAAGTTTTAGTAAAATGATTTCTGATTTAAAAATTTGAAACAGATTGATTTGAGCAAAAAGTCACTACTATAGTATTTTATGAAGTATCTAACTAAATCTGTGCCAAACTACCTACTACATTGAACTATTATTGAATTATATATAAATAGATATGTATGCATATAGATGAAGAAAGAGAGGTGAGTGATTTTTTTTACCTATGTTTAAATAAAATTGAAATAATTTTACAAAATATTGCCTGTTGAGAAATACATCTTTATGATACCGTTACAATAGAGAATTCACTTATCTTCTCAAGGATAGAACTCACTACTTCTTTTTTTTTTTAAGATTTATTTTTATTGTTTTTGACAGAGAGAGAGAGAGAGAGATACAGAGACAGAGAGAAGGGGGAGGGCCCAGAACAGTCTCCATAGTTGCACATCATCAGTTTTTCCACATAGTTGCATTCCACAGGTGGGCGGGGCTGCACAGGGCAGGAACTGGGCCGGGGTCTCAACCCGGTGAGAACTGAACTGGAGGCACTCCCCAGTTCAGCATATGGGTCCACACAGGCCGGGGCCAGGATTTGATCCTTGGTCCCCGGGGCTGCAAAGTGAGTGCTTAACCCACTGAGCCATCCTGGCTTCCCCAGAACTCACTACTTCTTAATGCACATAAAAATTCCCTTATATGCATTTTTGAAGAGAAGTTACATACTTTTTATCTTTTATATTTAAATTGTTTTACTTGAACTTAGCATTTCATAGTATAAACAGATATGCTCTACTTAATAAAGCCTTCCTTTATTAAAAGAACAAGAATGAATTAAATTTCTTTTTGAGAATAAACACCAAGTTTTAAAATCTTATTTCAAGTTACTCCAGAGTAGAACACAGTGTATAACGATTAAATTGGGAGAAAATGGCAGTGTTCGGACCGTTAAGATGGTCTTCTTTCATTATATCTACTACTCAGAAGGCCATTCTAAATAAAACAGTCATGTTCCCTGTGCTCAGGAAAAGCAAGCAGAATACTATCCTGCATAGGTAGGGTAATGGCTAACAAAATCTTTGGAGAGCTCATCCACAGAAACAAGGAAGGTCTGGTGCCTTGCACAAATTAGGCCTTGTACATAGTAGGTGCACAATAATTATTGGTTGTCTCAATATGATTTCAAAATCAACTTTATAGAGGATGTGTTTTATGTGTCATGTCACTGTATTTTAGATATTAACTGAGAGTTTGATTGGCTCGTGTTAAAATAGGAAGGTAGCTGTCCTACTCTTGCCTACCCATTCTAGGACTCCTAACCATAGATCAGTGCCCAAAACACTATTAACCCTGAAGTAAGGCATGACAGGCTAAAGGTCCATTCACATACAGCAATTTGTGTTTGCTTTATCTGTACTCCCACAGCAGCACCTGCGATTGAGATAAACCTGTTTGGCTGGACTAATTGTCCCTCCCCTGGGCATTCTTACAGCTGGATCAGCTCTGCTTAGCCTTTCTCCCATGCCTCTTTCTGTTCTGTCTGCAAACCCAGCCTTTCTGATGTTCAGACCTGCTTCTACTATTAGCATTCAAGACACAGTTCCTCACCTGAGTGACTCTATTGTACTCATGAGCTCTATTTTCTATTTTCTAGAAACCCTTTCTATATGTAAGAAACAAACAAACAAAGGACAAGCTCCATTTCACAGAGATTTCACAAAGATTTACAGACTCCAAAGATGATATCCATGAAAATGCAGATATTATAAATTGTATTTAGCAAATTAGTTTTTGGAATGACCACATCTGTTTCTGGAACAAAGTGAGAAACAGATGTGGAAGCAACAGTGAAACTGAGACAGGAAGTTTTTCAAATGGGAAAACGGAGCAAACTCTCTGAATCCAGAAATTAGAGCAACAAAAGAGTGATAAATGCAGAAGAACTATTGATAAAACCATGTAGTCATTTCAGGGCTGTAGTTGGTAGAAAGAAATAAGGATGTTATCCATGAACATAATTTCAGCAGATGCTAAACAGATCTCATTAAAATCTCTTAGGTTCATTATGAAGGAGTAAGAAAAGAAAACATTTAATTTGAGGCCCTAAAGACAGATGTTTTACATAAGAAAATGTGTTATTTTAGAGCAGCCCCAAAGTGATCCTCTTTTTGGTTGTCATTACCTAAAGAAAATTTGAGGACAGCCTCTCCTTCACTAAGTATGAGGAATATGGTATCAACTGTATCCCCGGCACACTTTTGCTTCATTCCAGACCCTTTGGTAAAGGTTGTGGAAGGATATATAATAGAAGAAACTCCCTGAAATTGGCATCCAAGACAGCACACAGGAAAGAAGCAATTCTGTAGATAAATGAGCCACACATGTCTCCACTGAGTCACATGAAGTCTCAGGCGTCTAGCCAAGTTCAGCATCCCTAAGGACCCACTCTGAAGCTTTTTCTTGTGTTTTTTTCTTAGAGATTCACAGAAAACTGTCAGAATCTGTGATTATATAAAAGTCCCTCTAGAGTCTGAAAGCCTGAAAGAGGCTTAACTTCCTTCCATGCTCCAGGGAAAGAGAGAAAGAAGCAGTAAATATGCACATCATTTTATTTCTATTTTTGTTCTATTCCCACAAGTAGACATGAGCATAGGTAGAATTGTTTTCCTTTGGATACTTCTCTAGCAAACACTCATCTCTGAATACTGAGGAAAAAGTGTGTCAGATTCATTTTTTTTTTTAAGATTTATTTTATTGTTTAAGAAAAGTGAGAGAGAGAGAGAAAGTGAGAGAGAGAGAGAGAGGGAGAGAGAGAGAAGAGGGGAGGACCCAAAGCAGTCTCCATATTTGTACATCATTAGTTGTGACACGGTTTTATTCCACCCCTGTAGATATAAGATAGGAACCAAATTGGAGGCCTCCCTTACTGGAGGGGAGAGATTGTGCTACCATCCTGATGGTTACCAGCTGTGCCATAGTTCAGCACACGGCTTTTCATGCTCCTGGGCTGGAGTTTGATCCCCAGACCTCACAGTTGCAAGACAAACACTCAACCTGTTGAGCTAGCCCAGTATCATTCATTTTTGCGTAGAAATTTGCAGCATGTCCTAAAATAAATAAAAACTACAGCCTTAAACAGTGCAGAGGAGCAAAAACAAACAAATCAACAACAACGTAATAGAAAAACAAGAGCAAGCCCAACAAAGACAACTAGCAAATTGAGCAGCTGAGAACTGACTTAATGATTTAAATGTTGCTCCTGGAGCAAGAAGGTACCCTGCCCTTGAGAGGTAGATGTCACTGCAGAAAATCTCAGGAGCACAGGCCTAATTTCGGCAAATGTTTTTGTCCCTAAACTCAAGGACCTTTCAAGTGGCCTGTTCTACTGTTCATGCATATCAAGCAATTTTACTGGAGGAGAAAAATGGGCGATTTATGTTGCTTTGAAGGAACTAAAGAATAAGGAGGAAGTGCCCTGAAGGGCTGGGAGGGGTAGAGAGATGAGGAAGGGAAAGGAGAAGGGACAAGGTACCCTGTCCTGGATGGTGCTGGAGCCTGCGGACCCACACAGGTAAAGCACCTAGTAGCTCATCAAAGAGCAAGTTGTGAAACTTCCGAGTTTCACATACCTTTTGACGAGAATGGGCTTATTTTGGAAATTGTAGCCTTTTGAAATATGCCTCTAATCTTCTGGGCATCCTATATCTGGAATGAAGACCTTGAGATATTTCACTGAAATATGTTAGAGCACATGTAACTAGTCGGCCTGGTTTAAATCTTAACTCAAAAGTATGAGTCATTTATCTGTTTTAGCTGCTATCGCTTATTCTGAAAATGGAGGTTGTAGAAGTAAGTTTCATGAGGACTAAATGAGTTAATGTAGGTCAAGCACAACCGAACCCAGCATACAGTAATTGTTATAAAAGCATATGCTATTGATAACTATAGCCAAGTCCACCCTAGAGGGTGTTTCTAGCAGCCCACTGGAAATAGCATCCC
>PVKE010052087.1:0-10444 GCA_004027555.1 Craseonycteris thonglongyai | reverse complement strand
TTACAAACTGACTTAATCTTACAAGCCAGAAAATTTGAAGAAGATTTTTGGAAATATGTCAACTGAGAAAAATATCCCAGTATCACCAAATGTAGCGAATATATCTATTCTTGTTTCAGATCTAAATACCTATGCGAATCGGCATTTTCCTACATGAAGCTAACGAAGACTAAACAACGTTCTGTCCTGACTGATTCCCATACTGAAGACTCATTATTCTTATCTTTGTCAGGATATACACATAATTATGATTCCTTGGTTAGAGACATGCAAACTCAGTCTTTCCATTAATGTTAAGGCAACAAAGTAAATTCTAAATCTGTCTTTATCTGTAGCTACTTTGAATGAATAAATATTGTTAATAATTATGCATGTTCTTTTAATTCCCCTGGATGTGAGTTTTTTGGCCCTTTAAATAATTATTGCTGTTGTTTTTTACGTAGGTAGATAAGCCGTATATCTATATTTCAGTATGAGGTGTACTCAGCGAGCTATTGATAGATTAGCAAAAAGTAAGTCATATTATTCTTTCATGATAAATTTTCTGGCCCAAAAAAAAAACACGAAAGTGAAATATTGAAATCAAATTATCAGCCATAGTGTGCATTTTTATAACAACTTTTTCATATTTACGAACAAATAGTACAACTTATACATTGCAGTTGATAAAAAAACTAAATTGCATTTTAAGTTAGTAAAAATCTATCTTGAAAAAGTGTCAGAAAATCGAATTTTTTAGGTACCGCATGTACAGAATGCTGCTATCAAAAGTTGGGTCTGGAAATTTATTTTCTTCATGAGCCTATATCTCGAATACTTAGTAAGTGATTTAAAAAATAAAAAATAGTTTTGAACATATATTTTACTTATCTACCCATACCTCGCTGGAATGCACCTTATACTGAAACACAGTGTATAAGCATAGTATGCATTTCACACCCCTTCTTCTCCCTTAGACTACGCCTATGCCAACAAGTCGATCGTGACACACTTTTAAGATAAAAAGTAGATCTTATATACAGAAAAGTTGGCCACCCCTGCTATAGTTGATAGCATTGTGTTGTACAATTGAATTTTCTAGGAGAGTAAAACTTAAATGTTCTCATCCCGCCAACTCTGCCAAATAAAATATATATGGTGTGATGGAGGTGGTTAACTACTAGATAAGAAGTATCCTTTCACAGTATTAAATCATCACAATGTACACTTTAAATATCTTACAATTTTATTTGTCAATCATACTTTAATAAAGCTGAGAAAGAAAAGAAATTTTAACTTAAAATCATACCAGGGTAGAAAGAAAATGGAAGTATATACTTTAAAATGTCACCAGCAGATGCCACCATTCAGTACACCATGACTACTGCTAATTTTCTTGTTTATATTCTGATGTATTTTTAAATTTTTCTAGAAGATGCATACTTTATACTTGTAAGAGTAAAAAACAACAAATAATACTTAAAATTATTAAATAAAATAGAAATCCAACATGATTTTTTATTATCCTTTATTTTTATATTTAGTACAGGTATTATTTTGCAATTTTTCTTCTGTTAATACATTTCCCCTTTTCCTTTAGAAATCATAGCTTCCTAACAATTTGCTCTTGCTCCATATTTACTTTTTTTTATTTAATAATTGCTACTTATATTTATTTCACAGTACCATCTCTATGATTCTATTTGTTCAAATTATACACAGCCCTAAATCCTACAGTAGAATCCTTTCATTTCTGATCGAGCATCTAAGGATCTCTTCAATAAACTGAATTGAAGGCTGTACAGTACACTGGAAAAAGCACTCTATAGTTTCAGAAAACCTGTGTGGGAGTCAACATATCTGGAGTCAACAAAATCAGATTCTCACCCAAGTTTTGTAGCTTTGATAGATGTGTTTTTGTAAGTCAATTCCATTCGCCCAGCCTCCTCATCTAGACCATGGCAAAGTTCAACTAAATGGCCCGTGATATGCTTTTGAACTTAGTATATGCAGTTCTTCTGTAGTAAATTAACTTACACTAATTTTTGTTTCCAACCAGACACACAATAAACTCCAAATTTGAATAATTATAAATTATTTATCTTAAAACTTTCCAAGAGTACTAAAAATCTCATCTTTTTCTGTGATGCACTTCTTTAATTACCAGGGCAACCTCTTTCACCAAAACTATCTCAACATTTGACTATCTCCATTTCATTATTTTTCACAAAATGTTGATAATGAACAATTAGGGTAACATTCCTTGGTTTTATTTCAGTATTTTAGCAGATATTAATAAAATTTTCTGAAGGTATTATTTTAAAGTTGGATTTTTTTTTTACTATTTTGATTTATAAACTATGTGAGAACAAAGATGATAATTCCTCTCATATTTCTATATAACCCTTATTATATGTGACTAAATCTATACCTCTTATATACACCTCCTAAGGGCTAAGACTTTACATTTTGCATTAATCTCTGAATGGACCAGCATAATATCAGGAAAGAGTTGTCAAATTTACAAATAAAAATGCAGGACACATAGTTAAATTTGAATTTCAGATAAATAAAATTTTTCATAGGAATACAGTAAAAAAAATTATTCATTGTTTATCTAAAATACATTTTTTTATTGTTAAATTTATTGGGGTGACATTGGTAACAATTAGATAGTTTCCAGATGTACAAATCTACATTACATCACCTATGTATTGCATTATGTGCTATACATTTTTAACTGGACATTCTGTATTCTGTCTGGCATTCCTACTGAAATTCCAATAGGCTGCTTTAAAAGGTCCTATTTAATGTTGATACCACAATGAGATACTACCTCACATTGTCATCAACAAGACAAATAATAACAAATCTTGAAGAGGTTGTAGAGAAAAAAGAACCCTCACACACTGCTGGTGAGAATGTAAATTGATACAGCAACTATGGAACACAGTGTGGAGGTTCCTCAAAAAACTAAGAATAAAATTACCATATGAACTAGCAATTCCTCTTCTGGGTATTTACCCCCCAAAATCTAAAAACTTCTTTTCCCTTAAGGATATATGTATCCCAATGTTCATTGCAGGATTATTCACAGTGGCCAAGACATGGAAACAGCCAAAGTGTCCTTCAATAGATGATTGGAAAAAGATGTGGTACATTTACACAAGGAAATGTAACTCAGCCACAAGAAAAAGTGAAATACTGCCAATTGCGACAACATAGATGGATCTTCACGAGATCATGATGCTAAGTGAAATAAGTCAGACAGAAAAAGTCAAGAACAATATGACTTTACTCATATGTGGGATGTAAAACTGAAATCAACAAAGGAGGAAGACAAATGAACAAAGAAAAACTCATAGACAGAGCCAACAGTTTGATGGTCACCAGAGGGTAAGAGGGGAGGGTGATGTAGATGCAGGATGTGGAGTCAAATACATGGTAACAGAAGGAGAACTGAATCTGGGTAGTTGGCATCCAATGCAATATATAGATGATGTATTATACAATTCTATGCTTGAAACCTATATAATTTTACTAACCAATGTCACCTCAATAAATTTAATTTAAAAAAAAATGAAACAAATGAATTAAAATTACTGCTTATTTTTTTCTAACAATTTGTATCCTCTCTAATGCAAGACTTATTTATCAGGGTTCTGCAATTGTTCAGGATACAAGTAATAGAAACTAAATAAAAATAGGAAGAATTAACAGTCGTATTCTCACCTTAAAATTAAAAAATGCCCTCACACTCACTTGAAATTCACATTAATGTGTTTCAATGTGTGCCCTTACCACAAGCATCCTTGAGTAAAACTGGAAAGCTCTGGTGGGATGAAAAAAAATGTTTACATTTGAGAAAAATACAAAAAATTACACTACCTTATTTGTTAGTGATGTCTAAAATTGTAATGGGTCAAAAACTTATAATTAGCTAACTTTCTTCTTATTTATATTTCTTTTCTGTTATGCTCAATAAAGTGTAGCAGGGGAAGCTGGGATGGCTCAGCGGGTTAAGCGCTCACTTTGCAGCCCCAGAGACTAAGGATCGAATCCCGGCTCTGACCCATGTGGACCCATATGCTGAACTGGGGTGTGCCCCCAGTTCAGTTCTTGCCGGGGCCTATGCGGGAGGCTCCTGACCCAGTGCCTGCCCTGCGCAGCCCCATGCCCACTGTGGAGTGAAACTATATGGAAAACTAATGCTGTCAACTATGGAGACTGCTCTGGGCCCTCCCCCTTCTCTCTGTCTCTCTCTGTCTGTCTCTCTGTCTGTCAAAAACCAATAAAAATAAATCTTTAAAATAAAATAAAGTGTAGCAGATGCTACATAAATACTTTGTGAATATATAAGTGACTAAGAATACATTAAAAACACAGAAGATGAAGAAGAAAATATAAAAAGAATTTTGAGATGCTTTTTCAATAAAGTCTATGGTTTTCTAATTGGTTTTCCACAGTGCTGACATCTTGCAAAATGTTCAGTAACCTGAGTAAATTAATACTTAAAAATTGAAGAAGGTAATTTCATAGGATGGATAATCATAATGAAGACTATGAGAACTAGGTTGGATGTGAAAGATTTAAAAATTAGCAACTGTGTGGTAAGCATACAATGCAATATATAGATGGCATATTATAGAAATGTACACTTGAAACCTACATAGTTTTACTAACCAATCTCACCCCCAGTACATTTAGTAAATAAATTTTTAAAAGAAAATAGAAAACACTCAGAATGCAGAATAAAATAAATAAATAAAAATTAAAAAGTGATATATTTAGGAATAATGGAGCAGATGTGTTTCATAATGAAGGTAGTTATTATAGTATGAGTGGTTAAAAAATATTTTAACTATAATAGTGAAAAAATGATCAAGAAGTAGGTCAGGGAATTGATTTTTTTGATTAAGTGGAGAAAGTAGTACTGGGAAGAAAGGAAAATATTTGAAGTGCTTGCAAATCTGAGAAGCTAAGTCCTAAGCAAATATTAGGGTATAATATTCCAATCACAGTGGTGTTGAGTTTTGAGCTTGCCAAATGGCTGTTTTGGATGAAGTCTATAGCAGTTGGAGAGAGCAGAACAATAATGAGAAATGACTATTACAAAACCAAAGTGAACACACAGCCAGAATATAAATAACATTCCTTTTCACAGGCTACATATGGTTGTCCTTTGATTACACTTATTATGTTTGATAATTTCTGTAAAAACTTTTTTTATATCAAAATAGATTTTTCTTTAGTCATCATTTCTCCATTCTGGAACTCAATACAAATTTTTGCCACACCCAAATATGCCACACCCAAATGTTTTTCTATATAAATAAAACCCACAACTGAAGAATATTCCTTTTCTGTGTTTATTTAATTATTATTAAATGGCAAAAACAGATAAAACTATTTCCATGTTTTTCTACTGAGATGAGATCCATTTATTTTAATGACATTGTCATTGTTTACCATTACACTGTGGGAAACACTACATCAGACTAGTAAAGAAGAAGGTAGCATACTTATGTTCTTTATAATTAAGACACTGGAGGGGAAGGGAACCAAAAATCATCAAAGCCTCTAGTTTCATCTAAGTATAATCTATATTTATGCTAGAGTAAACCAACAAAACAGACTGTAAAGAGATTGTTATAGAAAAATATGTTTCAATGAGTAAAACAATTTAACTTAGGTGTATTTTGAATGAACCAAAGATTGAGTGGCTCTCAATCTAGTAAAACTTAAGGCCTTAAAAGTTTATTTATCAAACACTCCTTCCAATAAATGTGGAGAATGATGAACTAATAGTGTTCATGTATTTTTACTTAGCTGATATTATAGTCATTCACAAGATGAATTTAAATTTCTCATTCAATACAGGTTTTTTTTGTTGGTTTTTTTTTTTTTCAGAGCCCCAAACAGTGTCTGTTGTAGAGGTTATATTTAGAATCTTAGTGTTTGGTGGTGGTCATTATAGTGGTGATGATGGTTTTTTTAATGTCTTTTTAATGTGCAATTTGTTCTGTGCAAAATAGGCATGGCCCCTTAAATTATTTTGCCCACTCATCTCTGTCAAAAAACCGCCTTTTTCCTTGATAAAGGACGCAAATGGTGAAGCCTGAAGCTCATATATAAACAGCTTTCTCACATCATTACATGTAGCTCAGCAATACTAAAAACTCTTGGGTAACAAGGGCAGATAACATACAGAGACCAAAAGTGTCGCCTTGTGTTCCAGCTCACACACATCTAATCCATCCTCCTGCAAGAGCTCACCTCTTCTATTTGGACCGAACTCCACGGCTGGCAGAAGCTCTACCACACCGACACAGGTATCCCCAACTATATCTAGAACTGTTGCGCTCAGTTCAGCTCCTTGTTATTAGTACCACTTGATTGTGTGCATAGAGCACAAAGAATGGAGATTTTTCAAAACAGTTCAATACATTTAACCTTGCAGAAAAAATGAGCTGACCAACTCAGGTTTAAAAATTACTTTGAAAAAAAATTACCACCTGTAAATTTTTCATGGTTTAACATTAATTATAACTGGTAGTTTGTTAGCAAATCTTTCAGTATATCTCTTGGATTAACCCAATGATTCAATAAAACAAATGGTCACATTAATGAGGACAAGATATGAGTAATTATGTAATAATTCCATCAATTATCTTTTATTCCTTGTCTATTGGAATACTGTTTCTCAATTTCACATCCACCTCTAGATTTTGTGTATTAATGTGATATATGTTCCACATTTGTAATATTCCAGACTTATTAAAGAATTTTTAAAGACATTATAAATGTATTTCTGTACAACCCATGACTTAATTATGAGACATTATCTTGTGGGAAATTATTAAATGTTATAAATGAATATTATTAGCACACAGAGATCCAAATATTTTTAATCATATTATAAAAAATAATAAAGAATAACTTGGAGAAAATAAAAATATGTAAAACGTGTTTAATTTGGTGATATACTGGCACTCTAGTGAGAGTAAAAATATTTTTTTAATTTTTATGTAATCAGAATTCTAGTCTATATAAATTTCTTTATTTGATTATTAAAATACCTGAAATACTTGAAATGAATTAATTAAAAATACTTTTAGGGGAAGCTGGGAGGGCTAAGTGGGTTAAGCGCTCACTTTGCAGCCCAGGGGACTGAGGATCAAATCCCGGCCCTGGCCCGTGCAGACCCATATGCTGAACTGGGGAATGCCCCCAGTTCGGTTCTCACCAGGGTGAGACCCTGGCCCAGTTCCTGCCCTGTGCAGCCCCGCGCCTACCTGTGGAAGGAAACTATGTGGAAAACTAATGCTGTCAACTATAGAGACTGTTCTGGGCCCTCTCCCTTCTCTCTATCTCTGTCTCTGTATCTCTCTCTGTCAAAAACAATAAAAATAAATCTTTAAAAATATATATATTTTTTTTAATTTTTAAGTAATATTTCAAGGAGAATTGGTTTCTTCTAGCATATGCCTTTAAGGATTATGGGAATAACATAACTCAGCTATTAGGAGTACAACTTAACTAACTTGTATATTAATTGTAGGGCATTCAGTTTCAATACCATGTTAGAAAAGGTGGCAGTAGTCTTTTAAAAGATTATGGGAAAAAAATTGTCTTTGAGTCATTAAAAAAAGGAGTGAGATAAAAGAAGATATATACCAGGAGAAATCATGAAGAAGTTTTAAAGTAACCCATTATTTAACATTACACATATATCTTTGCAATGCAAATGACTCATAAAATTTTTCTGAAACCTATATAACTTTTACTAACCAATGTCATATTATATTATCCCATTCCAATAAATTTAACAATAAAAAATATATATTCTTGGTATTTTTCTGTATAGGACAATTTTTAAATGTGATATAAACATTTTATAGATAACAGCATTATTGTAATTTTAATATTAAATTAAAAACCACATTTGGAAAAGTTCAGGTATAGTAGGTGAAATGACAGTACTCCCACTATCTAAAAAGGGATGTTGATAACTGATCATTTTAAAAATGGGAAAGAAAATATACTGAGGCAAAATCTTTCTTGAAAAATATTTCAAAAGTAAAATCATACATCAGTAATTGAATGGCATGAAATATTAATTTCAATTATATACAGAGATCCTAGAAAGAATAAAACCTGAAAACTTAGTTCTTAAAAAAAAAACTGTCAGTTTGTGTGTCCTTTGTAATTATATCTCAAAATTTTTGAGATGAATGAAAATGCTATAACATATGCAGATGTGAAGTATCTGCCTTCCAAAAAGAAGCAAAAAAATAGTGAGTATTTTTTCTCAGTTCTTACTGAATTCTGATACTATGTTCTGTTTCTTGTTAAATAATTTTTCTAAAATTTTTTATTATAATTTAACATATGACTAATGTTAACTTATTTTTAAGACTTTGTCTTTAAAAGCTTTACCTGATGGGCTTTGCCTAGTAAGAAGAAAACAATTACATAGATCTGCTTTATTTGGAAAAAATCTTACTCTGTCAACTCTCTTCACACGTATTAACAACCTTCATGCTTTCTCAGAAATAATGTGAATATGAAACGTTAACCACATCTATGTTTTAATTTCTAGAGAGAAAAGAACAGCTTATTTACTCAGAAGTGAAAACATTTTCAAACTCCAATCATACAAAGATAACAAGAACTAAATCATCTAAAGAAAAAGGTAAAGTTCATGCTGAGGGGCTAGCTTACCTGTTCTCCAATTGCTTATTCTATGTGTAAGTAAAATAAGGCAGAAACACTGCTCCAAATAACTGAATTAGCATGCTCACTTTCACAAGGTTTCGTAAACCATATCTTACAATCTAAACTGCTTCAAAAAGAGTACTGCTGAAAATGAAATATCCATGTTTAGTATATTCCAAAGAATTAACAGTGCTTGGGTGCTATATACACACATTCATAACTGAGCAACTCAAGTACGAAAATTATTTATTTCCACCTTGTTTGGAAAGAATTATGAACCTCCTGATGTCACTGTCAATTCATTCTATGAAATTCAAGAAAAAATATTTGATTAACATTATTTGATACATGTTTGTAATTATAATTTCTTCTGTGCAATAGCTGTGGCTCTTCCTTCCATTGAAGAATGGTAGTAAGGCGCCAATAAGAAAACTGTTATATGTATGCAAGCACAAGATGTTTACAAAATAATAAGTATCTTTTTATTATGGGTCAGTAAAAGTGATTTATACAGATATTTTAGAAGTATGTTTACTTTTTTAAAACCGCATGTCTAATACTCCACTTTATATTTGTAAATCATTGAGATGAATTAGAGGATTATTTTGGTAAAGTTTGAATAAATGACTTCCCTAAGTGATACATAGTAACAGAATGGGGAGCAGAACCCAGACATCTTTCAATCATTGTTGTTTTGAATTTGTCTGGTTTCACATCCCTCTCAATGTGTAATTTCAAGTTTTAAGACATTCAAAAGTTAAGGTCTTGAACTATGAAAAGTCCTCTCTAAACTCTGCTCTTTAATTCAGTCTTTTCTCTTCTGAAATACTCAATCTCTCTTTTTCTCTCTGAGCAGGACCTTCAGTGCCATTTAACTGGTATCTCGCCGTAGTGATTCTTGGAATCTCTTGTTTCTTTCTCCTTTTAACGACTGGAATCTTGGGTAAGTTAAATAAGATCTGTGGCCTGCACCAATTATCTCTTTCTCAATAAACACTTATTAAATAAAAAAAAATTTTTTTAAGGAAGAAATTACTAGTTTTGCTAGTCTTCCTCTCCTCCTCAGTCCATAGCTATGATTTTCCAGTTCTACCCAAGAAATCCTTTCACCTAGCCACTAATGCACTCACTTGACCATTTATACAGTCTTTTAAAAACTTCTGATGTTTCCTTTAATTAACAAGCCTGGATCATATTCAGGATATTTCCAAGGAAGCTATATTTGAGGGTGTTTTGATGGTCAATTATGCTGTATGCACATTTATTTTCTCTCTACTCTCTGACACTTTATCTCAGTAAACTGTCGGGTCCTCTAGAGTTTACATTTGAAACTTCATTCTGAAGCTCAGAATTACTTTTTTAAATTATCTATTCTCATAAACACCTCATACCTAGTACAATCTAACTATATTTTTCTCCTGCACTATTACAGTCACCTCTTAATTTATTGTAAAGTCGACAGACTTTCAAAATTTATTGAAATTGTCAAATAAATTTCCCCAAACATATCTCTGATTATGTCATCAAAATGCCAAGAAATCATTAGTGGTTTTTCATTTGCTACTGAATTATGTTAAAACTCCCCTACTGGGGAGGCCGGGATGGCTCAGTGGGCTAAGCACTCACTTTGCAGCTCCGGGGACCCGGGATCGGTCCCGGCCCCGGCCTGTGCGAAACCATGTGCTGAGCTGGGGGCTCCCCCAGTTCAGTTCTCTCTCTCTCTCTCTTTCTCTCTCTCTCTCTCTCT
>PVKE010052086.1:0-10446 GCA_004027555.1 Craseonycteris thonglongyai | reverse complement strand
AGTCCACCACTGTCATCTCTGCCCTAGCTCACCAAAATGAGTGTATGGCATTTCTCCAGGCCACGATGGACTATGTGAAAATAAGGTGCAACAGTAGACTTGGCCCTGCCCTGCTTGGAGGAAAAATCCAAAAGGTGCTATTGCCAGGCTGTAGCAGGCTCCCACTTACAGCTGCTTCCACCTTTATTTCCAGACCCAACTCTTTCCCTCCCAAGTCAGCCTTTTTCCAAATCTACCTCTTCTCCCACCCTCATATGGGAAGAGTTCATGACTATTCTCTGCTTTTTTTTTTTCTATCCATCATAACGGGTGTAGCTCAGACTAACTTAAGAGTGCATTAAAGCTCAGATTATTGTAACCCAAAGCACATGGATTTTGAAACCAGATAATTTGAATTAAAATATTGGTCCCATCAACTACTAGCTGATGACTTTGAAAAATTATTTAACATCTTTGAGCCTTTCCTCCTCGACCAAATAGGAATAATGAAATTTGCTTGCATACTTAGGGTGGTGGTGAGGACTAAATAAAAGGATGTGTATAAAAGTTTTTTGTTTTTTCCTAAGATGTTCTGCCTGCTTGTTGACTTAAGATTATGAAACTGCCTGAGAGGCAAACCAGGAACTCCAACCTTCAATCCTTTTCTTTCCTGACTCTTTCTTCAGGCTCCTTCTATAACCACATCCCTTGTAGCATCCAGCCTTACCTTTTTCTTAACCCCTTCCTTTCCAGGCCAGTCATTTACACCAGTTTCCCTGGCATGATATAAGAAGGTGGCACCATCAAAGTCAAGGGGTTTCTGCTATTCAGCTTCCCTCTTCTCCCTACCCACCTATCCCTGGACCGCTCTTTTATGTTTTAAAATTAGCTCATCTGAACATTTTCTTCCTTTTTATTTTCCTGGGGAATAGCAGGGAGGCAAAACTGCCTTTATTGCTTGAGAGTTATAATATTAAAATATTTACAATATTACACCCCCCTCACAATTGGGAGATTAAAGCTATAAACTGGGCTAGCTGTATGGTAAGGGAAAATATACCATTATCCTTGTCTTGTTGATTATAGCCATTCTAACAGGTGTGAGGTGGTATCTCATTGTGGTTTTAATTTGCATTTCCCTAATTGCTAGTGGTGTTGAGTATTTTTTCACAAAAATTAATTGACGCAGGCAATAGTTTAGTGATTACCTGAGGGTAAAGGGGAAGGTGGGTGGGAGAGTGGGGGTGGAGGGGTGGGGGTGGGAAGGGAATGGGGAATAGGAAGGGGACATTAAATATATGGTGATGGAAAAAGAGCTGACTCTGGGTGTTGAGAACATAATACAATGCATAGACAATGTAATGTAGAATTGTGCACCTGGAACCTACATAATTGTTACCAACTAATGTCATCTCAAGAAACTTAAGAATATAAAAAGATACCATTATCCTGCCCATATCAAAATGATAACAACAGCTAACACATTGAGTATTTAACTGTGTGACAGACACAAAATAGGTCTTAAATCCTTACAACAACTTATAAGCAAGGTGATTTTATTATCCCTACATTATATATGAGGAAACAGAGACCCATAGAGGTGAAGTGACTTGCTTCATTAAGGTAGAAATGCTTAGTTTTGGACTGGTATGGAGATGGTGTTAGTGCTCAAGAAAATATTAACTGACATCAAGGCTAGACTCCATTTGTATTATGTGGATAGTATTGTGAGTCTTAGAATACAAAGTAAAACTCCAAATGAAGACTTTGTTCTTTAAATAAAATCGGTATGTATTTTGATGCCTAGTAGGGCTATGAGAGCCCTCAGGTGGTAGCTATGCTTCCACAAGTGAACTTTTTTTCTTTTATCATTATAGATGTCTGGAAAGGATTAAGATTGAACTAATAGCTAAGGATTAAAATAACCTTTCTCTCTTGTTAACTCACTGTTTCTACAAGAGGGAGAGACTTCTGTCCTGTCCATCTCAGGACAGGGAGATAACTATGAGCTTCTAAGTTACTAGTTCCACATGTCAAGTGCAAAAGTGCCTTTTATTTTTGGTTCTTGCTTGATTCTTTTTCTCTTCTTGACAAGACTTTTTAGAAAACTGTACTGAAGTACTACATACATATAAAAAAGTTTATAGATTATAAGTTTATACTACATGAATGTTCACAAACTGCACATACCTATGTAACTAGCACCCAGATCAAGAAACTGAAGTCACCTCATTCCTCTTGCAATCAGTAAACCTTTCAAGGGTAACCATTATCCTGACTTAGAACACATAGATTGGTTTGCCCTTTTAGTAGTCAACATAAATAGATTTTTACAATACACACTTTTGTGTCTGGTTAATTTTGCTCAAAATTATGTTTTAAAGATTTATACATATTATTTTTTATAATTCTCATTGTTAAAGATAATTCTCATTGTTATATAGTATTTCATTTTGGTAACATTCCACATATGATTTACCCAGTCTTCTGTTAATAGGGACTTTTGACTGTTCTAAGTAGAACATTTTTTGATAGATATACATATGCATTTTTCTTGGAATATACAAAGGAGTAGGATTTCTGGATCAAAAAAAAAAAAGTAAAAGTTCAGCTAAATTAAATACTACCAATTTTTCACTCATATCACCTATGCATGAGAAAGGAACTATGTTTTTAAGTTATAACCTTAAGATTTAACAATGATTTCGGTAACACCTCAGGCCTCCCTGAAAGATCAATGACTCTCCTATGTGAACCAGAATTTGTTCTTTGTAATTTTACTTACCACTGACACTTCTGTGTTAGTACCTAGAATGCTTAATTATTTACCTTTATGAAATGGAGCCTTACTAATTAGGAATTTTCAGTTAACAATAATTGAATTTCAGCTGGCTTGGAAATTTACTGTAATGGTTAAAAGTGTATGTTTTGGAGCCAAACTGTCTGAATTTAAATCTCAACTCTGCTATTTAACTAACTCTGTGGTCTTTTTTTTTTTAAGTTTTATTTTATTGTATTTGACAGAGACAGAGAGAGACAGAGAGAGAGAGACAGAGAGAAGAGGGAGAGCCCAGAGCAGTCTCCATAGTTACCGTATTTTCTGGCATATAAGACGACCAGGCGTATAAGACGACCCCCTAATTTTACAGTTAAAACATAGGTTTAGGCCTATATTCGCTGTATAAAACTACAGCCTCGGAAGTGGGGGGTAGTCTTATACAGCAAATATAGGC
Source organism: Craseonycteris thonglongyai (assembly GCA_004027555.1). Lineage (NCBI taxonomy): Eukaryota > Metazoa > Chordata > Mammalia > Chiroptera > Craseonycteridae > Craseonycteris > Craseonycteris thonglongyai. The sequence goes on along the minus strand of PVKE010052086.1, from coordinate 7,234 downwards.
CTAAACCTATGTTTTAACTGTAAAATTAGGGGGTCGTCTTATACGCCCGGTAGTCTTATACGCCGGAAAATACGTATATGTCATCAGTTTTCAACACAGTTTCATTCCATATGGGTAGGTGTGGGGCCGAGCAGGGTGGGAACCATGCCGGGGGCCTCCTGCATGGGAGGCATGCCCCTATGAGCTGGGGAATGACCCAGGGGTCCCCTACATTGGAAGCTTACCCCAGAGGGAACTGAACTGGGGGCCTTCGGCATGGGCAGCACACCCCAGTTCAGCATATGGGTTCACACAGATTGGGGCCGGGACTCGATCCTCGGATCCTGGGGCTTCAAACCAAGCATTCAATCCACTGAGCCATCCCAGCATCCCCTAACTTTGTGGTCTTGACAAGTATGCATAATAACTTTTCTTTGCCTCAGTTTCTTCATCTTTAAAATGGTGGTGATAATAATAGTATTTATGTTGCATGTGTTTTGTAAGGATTAAATGAGATAATATTTATAAAATTGCTTAGACCAGTGTCTGGTGCATCATAGATGCTTAATTTAGTTACCAATAACTATCATCATCATTTGTTATCAGTTACAAAATGCCATATTAGGAAAATGCATATCCCTAACAAGGGATGCATAGCTGTCTTAGATATAACAACTGTGTTTAGGATCACTTAATTAAGTAAAGTGATGAGATGCCAAGCACGTAAGTGAGAACTTTCATAAAAGGGATAAATAAAATACTATTAGAGTTTAAAGGCAAAAAAGGTCCAGTTGTCAAGGAGTGTGGGGAGTATGAAATAAGGAAAGCTTTATGGACAGAGTGGCATCTAAACTGAGTCTAAATAATGGATAGAATTTTACTCTTCAGAGATTGGGGACTTTGTACCAAGAGAACTGTAAGAGTGTAAGCTCAGGGACAGTTAACTCACTAGAGCAAGGTAGTGAGAGAAACACTTCAAGGAATTCAGTTCAAGAGATAAGTTTTGTAGATTGTGTAGGACCCTGAATGTTAAACTAAGGAATTTGAACTTGGTTCTATAGGTAGTAAAGAGCTGCTAAAGCTTTGTAAAGTCTAGAAGTATATATAAAATAAAGGACTTTAAAAAATATTATATAAGCGAGGAATGAGAATGCAGTTTCTTTTTGTTATGATGAAAATGTCTAAAATTATATTATGGTAATGGTTGTACAACTCTGCAAATTTATTAAAAAATCAAGTGAATTGTGCATTTAAAACAAGTGACTTCATGGTATGTAAGTTCAATAAATCTTCCAATGAGTAGATAAATAAGTAAGATCATCTAGTGATAGTGCAAACCTCTCATTTCACAAATGTGAAAGCTGAAGCCCAGATGGCTAAAGTTTCTTGTCCAAAGTCTAACATTTAGCAAGTGGCAGAGCCAGCATTGTCTTTTTGTTGTTAAGAATTCATGGCTGGTTCAGAATGATAAATTGTGTGGTATTATCATTGAAACAAAAGTCAAAGTAATTTGAAGTACCAGGTGGGTATGGTATGCTATTCTGGACAATGATGATGATGATAATGATAAATAACACTTTATAGCACTTCACTGTTTAACAAAATACTTTTTAAGCCATACTTCCTGCTCTCAAGATTACAATTTATGTGAAGCTTTCCTAAAAGCAGATAATTTGACTTGACTTTCAGGAAACTAAGACACCGATTTATTGTTGCATTATAACTACATTAGTCCTTAAACAACATATTAGCTTCCTCTTCCTTGTCATGGCTTTGATTTTTCTGTTCTAATAACCTAATTGTAGTTCTGTCTTTTATTACAAATCACCTCAAATTCATTCAAGAAAGAGGCAGAGTCAGAACAAATCAAGATAAAACTGGGTAAAGTGTTTTTTATTGTCAAGAAAATATGATTTCTAGAGGCGAGAATTGTACCCCCCTTCCAGTTCTCAAAAGTTCAAATTCAATTGGCTTCACTTTCATTCTTCTTTTTTTAAGGTTTATTTTATTATTCTTGACAGAGACAGAGAGACAGAGAGAGACAGAGATAAGGGGGAGGGCCTAGAGCAGTCGGTATAGTTGTACTTCATCAGCTTTCCACATGGTTTCATTCCACACAGGTGGACAAGGGCCGCACAGGGTGGGAACTGGGCTGGAGGACTTCCATATGGGAGGCATGCCCCCTCAAGCCAGGAGCCAAACCCAGGAGTGATAACTGAATTGGGGGCCTCGCACATGGGAAGCACACACCAGTTCTGCATATGGGTCTGCATGGGCCAGGGCCAGGATTCAATCCTTGATCCCCGGGGCTGCGAAGCAAGTGCTCTACCCTCCGAATCATCCTGGCTTTCCCTGCTTTGATTCTTTCTGTCTAGGAAATAGTGTATCATATTTGGAAAAAAATACTGAAAAGACAGAGCTGGGTTCCAAATGTATTATTTCATAGCTTTGAGTTCTTGGCCAAATCACCACAACACTCTAAATATAATTTTATTCACTTGTGAAATGGAGATAATATCTCTGTCTTGAGATTATGATGAAGATTAATATAAGGTATGATAAGGGCCTGACATGTATTAAATGCTCCATAACTGTATATCCCTTGTTTCCATCAGTGCCAAACAATGGTAGAGGCTTTAGTATACATTAATCCTGAGAGGTCGCAAAGATCTGCCTATCTCTAAGAGGGAGAGTTTTCTGAGTAACCTGAAAGGCTCTTGGTACTACAGTGCAAAAGAGAGGCTATCCAGGAGGCCCTGGTGGCAGTGGTCTGGCATTTTGGCCACCATTTCTTAGACTTTGGAATTGTTTCCCTCACCACTAAAACCTCCTTTTTTGATCTTGCTTTGTACTTGGGAAACCCCAGCAAAGTGATTACTCCTGGAAACCACTAGAATTTGTTTTAGAGTTGTGGTTTTTTTAGATATTGTTTTGTAGTTTCGTGGTCCAATACATAAATGCTATAGAAAGATTAAAAAAAAAATTTCAATTACAGTTGACATTCAGTATTATCTTATATTAGTTTCAGGTATATATCCCAGTGGTTAGACATTTATATAATTTATGAAGTGATCCCCACTATTAATCTAATACTCACCTGACACTATATATACATATTACAATATTATTGACTATATTCCCTATGCTGTATTTTACATCCCCATGACTGTCTTGTAACTACCAATTTGTACTTTTAAATCCCTTCAATTTTTTTCACCCAGCACCCTAATTTCCTCCTATCTTACAACCATCAGTTTGTTCGCTGTATGTAGTGAGTCTATTTCTCTTTTGTTTGTTTGTTTATATTGTTCATTAGATTTCACATATAAGTAAGTTTCTATGGTATTTGTCTTCTTTGTCTGATTTGTTTCACTTAGCATAATACCCTCTAGGTCCATCCATATTTTTACAAATGGTAAGATTTTACTTTTTATGGCTGAGTAAATTCCTTTGTATATATGTACCACATCTTCTTTGTCCAGTCATTTGTGGATGGACACTTAGATTGTTTCCATATCTTGGTTATTGTAAATATGGCTGCAGTGAACACAGGGGTGCCATATACACGGTCTGGCAGAAATAATGTCCCCTTTTTATGAGCTGGTAACCTATACCAAAACTTTTATTACAAAATAATAAGCATGTAACTCTGTAACATAACAATATCACCCTCAAGAACACTATACTACTTAAAAAAGGGCATAACTTCTGCTGAACTCTGTTATTTTTTCCAAGCTAGTGTTATGGGTTTCTTTGGATAAATACCCAGAAGTGGATGACTGGGTCATAAGTAGTTCTATTTTTAATTTTTTGAGGAACTCCCATACTGTTTTTCATAGTGCCTGCACCAATTTGCAATTCTATCAACAGTGCATGAGGGTTCCCTTTTCTCCACATCATTGACAACAGTTGTTGTTGATTTATTTATTTTTTTGACACAGAGAGAGAGATACAGAGAGAGACGGGGGGGGGGGGGGCAGAGCAGTCGCCATAGCTGCACATCATTAGTTTTCTACATAGTTTTCATTACACAGGTGGGCATGCTGTTGATTTATTAGACATAATCATTCTGACAGGAGTGAGGTGATATTTCATTGTGGTTTTTTATTAGCATTTCTCTAATGATTAGTGATATAGAGCATCTTTTCACATGCCTGTTGGCCATGTGTGTGTCCTCTTTGGAGAAATGTCTACTCAGGTCCTCTGTCAATTTTTACTTGGATTTTTCTCTGGTGGTGCTGACCTGTATGTTTTTTAAATAAATTTTGAATATTAATCCCTTACCTGATGTATCATTGGCAAATATAATATCTTCTGCCATTCAGTATGTTTGCCTTTTCTTCTAGGGATTTTATGGTTTCAGGTCTTACATTTAATTATTTAATAATTTTTGAGTTTATTCATGTATATAAAGAAGGTGGTCCCGTTTCTTTTTTTCTTTTTGCATATATCTGTGCAGTTTTCCCAACACAATTTATTGAATAGACTGTCTTTATCCAGTTGTGTATTCATGCCTTCTTTGTCATAGATTAAATGACCATGTAGGCGTGGGTTTATTTCTGAGCTCTCTCTTCTGTTTCCTTGATCTATGTGTCTGTTTTTATACCAGTACTATGCTATTTTGACTTTTGTACCCTTGTAGTATAGTTTGATATCATGTAGTCTGATACATCAAACTTTGTTCTTTCTTAAGATTGCTGTGGCTATTTGGGGGTCTTTTGTAATTTACATAGATTTGAGGACTATTTGTTCAAGTTCTGTGAAAAAGGTCATTATTATTTTGATAAAGATTTCATTGAATCTACAGTATGGTCATAGTATGAACATTTTAATAATGTTAATTCTTTCTGATCATGAGCATGGTATATGCTTCCATTTGTTTCTATCTTCTTTAATTTCTTTCTTTAATGTTTTATAATTTTACAAGCACAGGTCTTTTACCTCTTGGTTAAATTTATTCCTACGTATTTTTTATGTGATTGTAAATAGAATTGTTTTCCTTTCTTTCTTTTTTATTGTTTGAGAGCAGGAGAGAGAAACAGAGAAAGAGGCAGAGAGAGAAGGTGAGAGAAGGAGGGTGGACCCATAGCGGTCTCCATAGTTGTATATCATTAGTTGTGACAGTTTCATTTCACACAGGTGGATGTGGGGCTGTGTGTGGTGAATTGAACTGGGAACCTCCCACATGGGAGGTGAGAACCTTTTGCTGCAGGGCTCAGTGGTTATTAGTTGCGCCAGAGTTCAGCACATGAGTTTGCATGGGCCGGGGACAGAATTCAATACCCAGACCTTAAGGTTGCAAGGCAAGCACTCAACCTGTTGAACTATCCCAGTACCCCAGTAGGATTGCTTTCTTAATTTCTGTTTCTCATAGTTTTGTTATTAGTGTATTAAAATACTGGGATGCCAGGATGGCTCAGCAGTTTAAGAGCTTCTCTTGAAGCCCTGGAGTTCAAGGATCAAATCCATGGCTTGGCCTCTGTGGACCCATATGCTAAACTGGGGTGTGCCCCCAGTTTGGTTCTCACTTGCATGAACTTCCTATGTGGGAGACCCCCATCCAATTCCTGCTCTACGCAGCCCTGCGCCCACCTGTGAAATGAAACTACGTAGAAAACTAATGATGTGCAACTATGGAGACTGCTCCGGGACCTCTCCCTTCTCTCTCTCTCTCTCTGTGTCAAAAACAATAAAAATAAATCTTAAAGAATGCCACTGATTTCTGGATATTAATTTTGCATGCTACTAATTTACTGTATTAATTTTGTATCTTGCTGCTTTACTGTCTAGAAATGCACCCAATTTTTTATATTAATTTTGTATCTTGCTACTTATCATTTATCGGTTTAAAAATATATTTTTGATGACCTCTCAAAACATTTTAATTATTTGAGAAACTCGTGTTATATGGAGTGTCAGAAGACCTGGATTTTAGTCCCAGCTCCAATGCTAACAAGTTGTGTGACCTTAGAATTAATTTTTCTCATGGGTAAAATAATAATATTGAACTTATATTGAACAATTGCTATGTACCAGGCAGTATTTTAAGGGCTTTACATAAATATTATACATTTATATACTCATTTAACACTTATAACAGTACTGCTATTATCCTAATTTTAAAGATATGGAAATCAAGACCCAGAAAGAGTTACCAACTGTCTGAGAGCCAGAATATGAAACAGATAGTCTGTGACTCAAAAACCTGTGCTCTTAACCCCTGCGCTGTACTGCTTCAATAAAATGAGCAGATTGGATTATACAGGCATTCCCTAAACTACCAGTTCCACAATATGACTTTTAAAAAAATGATTCTGATATGTGTGGAAACTCATAGTGAATTATTATCTATTAATATCTCTGAGGAACCCTGCAATAGAGAAATCTGCTTTTGTATTTTTTAACCCAGTGTTTCCCTATCTTGACTGCAGAAGTGTGTGTGTGTGTACACACTGATCAACATTCTGTGGAACCAGGGTTCATACCACATGCTTTGAGAAATGCTGGTTTTGATCTGGAAACTTTATTCTAACTTACGTGCTTGATGCACTTAATAATGATAGATGTGTGGAATAAAATGGAGCATTTCTTTCTGTGTTTTAAATTTACTTTAATTGAAACGGTGCTGAAAATTAGGGTATAAAGAGACATAAAGTCAAGACTAGTTTGCATTGCGTATTAACACTTGCTTCAAATAACCGTTCACTTCTTGATACAAGACTTCATTTGCCCTCTACTTTTTCCTTCCCCCCCCCTCCCATCCCGTTACATACATTCTCAGTTTTTACCTTAAAAAAGAATCTTAAATCAGAGATCCTTATTGGGAAAGTAGAAAAAACTCCTCCCCTTTTTTAATTGTTAAATGTATTGGGATGACATTGGTTGATAACAATTACATTGTTTCCAGGTGTACAATTCTACATTACATCGACTATACATTGCATTACGTGCTCACCACCTGGAATCAGCTCTCTTTCCATCACCATATACTTTATTCCGCCCCCATACTCCCTCATCCCAGTTCTCCCAACCCCCACCCCTTCTTAACCCTCAGGTAACCACTAAACCAGTGGTCGACAAACTCATCATCCAAAAGAGCCAAATATAAACAATACAAAATTGAAGTTTATTCAAAGAGCCATTTTTTTTAAACTTAAGCTTTACTTTAGTAGAGACATTTTTATGGAAATAATTAGGATCAAAAGTACACTCTCGAGCTTGCCTTTGCTAAATATGTCTTAGTTTAACTAATGGT
>PVKE010052085.1:0-10425 GCA_004027555.1 Craseonycteris thonglongyai | reverse complement strand
GTGTCCATAGGTCTCTGTGTCTTTGTTACTTTCACTTTTATATTCCACCTATAAGTGAGGTCATGTTTCCTGACTCTTTCAGTTTGACTTATTTCGCTTAATAAGATGGTCTCTAGGTCCATCCATGTTGCCAGAAATGACTGTAATTTATCATTTCTTATCGCTGAGTAGTATTCCATTGTGTAAATGTACCACATCTTCTTTATCCAGTCGTCTATCAAAGGGCATTTTGGTTATTTCCATGTTCTGGCCACTGTGAACAGTGTTGCAGTCAGTTCTTATCCCATACCTTATGTTCTCCCTGGAAATCCCAGCTTTAACTGGTAAAAGAAGGAAACATACTCTTGTGTACCCTAAACTTTCAATTTCTGCCTCAGTACATCACAGTCGATAGAAGAGGTTTTGAGACCTCTTTCAGCAATATCCTCAACCATACAGGAAATAGTTCTGATGGGTGATGGTCAAGGGGGTTGGCAGTGTCATGCAATTCTCCACCCAGATATTCTCCCTAAGGACACTAAGCACCTCTGACTGGCCATCTCGAATCCAAATGTGATCACTCACAAATCACTCACAAATCACTCACAAATCACTCAATGAAGTCCCTTCCACATTATGAGCTGTCTCTTTTTTCCTACGGCTAGTTACACTTTTTCTCACAACTACTTATACTTACAGATCTTCCTTAAAAATTTTTTCACTTAGCATTAAAATGAAAATATTTTAAGATAAACATGTTAGCTATGACAGATCTGACAACACCCAAAAAATGTTATGAAAAATAAGTTAAAAAAAGAAGAGAGAGAGAGAGCAGTACGAAGGATCAGCAAGCTAGCATGGCAGAGTGCTGAGTCTGAGACCTACTCAGAGTATTAGCTCTTTACCCAAAGCACACCTGAGCCTCATGTTTCTCATCTGTAATGAGGCTGACTACTATTCTCTCAGTGTTTGCATAGATTAGATAAAATAGGCAAGAAACACACATAGGACAATAATGCACATGGTAAGACCTCAATAAACGTTAGATCCTTTTTCTGTCTCTTCATGTTAATGAAAACCAGTGCATTTAGACAAAAACCTTTTTAAAGGTCACACCATACAGTTATAGAAGAGAATCAGAACCAAAATATTATTTGATGTGGTATTTTGTGTCCAATAATGACACATTTCATTTTCAGTGAATTTTAATAAACTATGATGTTCTTCACCAGAATAAAATTTCAGTGGAATCAAATCCATTTTTTAACACAGATTTTAGATCTTTCAGATACTCTGTGGACTGGTATTATGTGCCACCAGAGTGAAACTCATAAATGTTAGAGCTCTCTTAGTTTGGTAACGCTCATAGGATCTCACATCGTGCCCACTTACTTGGACATGAAAGCACCGCATCGTATCCTCGCATCACTCCCCTCGGGGAACAGCAGTTCTGGACTGTACAACACATCAACCAACACTGAGAATTCAGACTGCATCATCGGGCTGAACTGCTGCTCCAAGGAGGCCACTACATCCTAAGGAATAAAGCACAAGGGAACCCATGTGAAGACCTAAGTCAGATTGCTTCCTTTGAAGATATGACAAGCCTAAGAATACTAACCAGGAATGAGATGTGGGAATTTCAGAGAAGATGTACACCACCTTCCCACAGCACTGAATGTCTGTGCTAAGTATAATCTGCTTTTTGGTATGAATACTGCCGGGGTCTCTTTTTTCTTTTATAAGATAAGGGAGAAGTGAGTAGCTGTATGATTTCTAAGGATGCACACACAAGATAAAAAGTCAATAAAACCATTGTTACAGGTCCTGCAGTGTCTAGGATTGTAATGGAGACATGACAGGTATTCATCAAATTGGAATAATTTAGGGCATGCTAGTGGAAGAGCTAAAAAAAAGAAAAGATACTTGTATGTGTCGTTGGTCATTAGAACTAACCATTTCTTCCAATGGGGAAATTCCTTGATATATTATTTGAAGCAGTATTACTACTACACAAAGGTTCAATGACATTTAATAGAATTGCCAATTACATGTTTTGATAGTCACTATTGGTCACCTACCCAATGATCTATCATCAACCCTCTTCCTTGCTAACAGAATCTCCCTGATGTTTCTGAACCAGGCAACAACATTCTCAGGGAGATGAGCCCCCTTCAGCTTAGAGTCACATGTTGATTAGTTTAAGCCAGTCACAGTCATTAAATTTGCTCTGTCAGTGATTGGTCTAGGCATGATTATGTGACACAATCCTGGCCAATAAGACAACTGTAAAGTCTGCTGAACATGGGGGAAGGGGGAGCAAATTCTTTCAAAACTACCTATGGCTCTCAAGACCACTCGAGAGTGTGAATCCAAAATACGAGGCAGCTCTCACATGACCTTTGGACACCAGCTTTGAGCTGAAAGCCAACAGATCAGTGGTGTTAGGGCCCTGCCCTATGCAAAGCCAACAGATCAGTGGTGTTAGGGCCCTGACCTATGCAGCTATTGAATTAACCAACTCAGTGAGAGCCCCAACTCCAGATTCCTTGCTATGTGAAACAACATATTTTTTATTGTTTAAGTCACAATTAGTCAAATATTATGTTAATTATAGCTGAAAGCATCCTGACATATTTCTGAAATAAACTAGAGGCAATGAAAATTTACTGAACATTCTTTAATAATTAAAGCATCTCCCTTTTGTTTGTAAAATAACTGTTAGATGACAAAAAAATCTTCTTACATAAAGAAATACTTAATTCAGCCAGAGCTATGAGATTTTTTATTAGGCAGGAAGCTAACTGACAATAGCTTGTTGTTATTCTGAGCTACAGCAACACAGATGGGGGTACCATCTCTTTTGATTTAAGTGTCTAGATTTCAGGAGTTAATTCTTATTTAATTCTTCCTATTTTAACAAAAGTAATCATTTCAACTACCCTAAACAAATTTTCTAAGAAATTTCTGAAGACAATTAAAAAAGACTACAGAAAGGAAATAATGTCAATGGGAAACTAGATGTTATATTTATATAAAGGTCAGAAGACAATATGCTTATCAAATATGACCATATTTCACAAAATGTCACTAACACATACTATTTTTCAGATTACCTCTCTTCTTCATTTCATTTATTAAACAAATTGTGCTCAGGCTTCTGTGATGTGAATTTTGTCTTGATCTTTTATTTTGATCAGGGTCGAACTATGCAATCTCTCTAGTTCATTATTTCCCCACATAAAAACTCAGTATAATAATATTAGCAATCACATGGGCTTGCTGTGAAGATTAAAAGGAAATACGTAGAACAGCTAACACATATTGGCCACTTATTATCCCTTAATAAATGTTACTAATGATTATTATTGAGTGTTACTGAACTACAATCATCACCCTGTTGCTAAATCCGGTGGTTATTTTTGTGTCCTAATCTTACCTGGTGGTCACTGCTACGCATTTTATATACTTGGTCAAACACTTTCTGCTCTTGGCCTCTGTAACATCACACTTACTATATTTCCCACCTATGTCCTGACCATTCCTCTGCCAACTCCTGGTAGTTCCTGGTCTTTTCTACGTCTATACTTTCTTGTGAGAAATCTTATCCAATTCCATAGTTTTAATATCATATATATATATGATAAAAATTCCCACATTTCTATTTCCTATACGGACATCTTTCCAAACCACTCCAGATTCATATATACAACTGCCTATTCAACATAACCACATCAATAGCTAAACAGGCATCTCAAATTTAAAATTCTCCATATACAACTCTTAATCCCAACTCTCATTCTTTCCCATCTTAGCAAATGGTCCAAATATATCACACCCAGGCTCACTGATGACTCCTCTTCCCATCCCCACAACTTATCCCTCCAGCTACCAAGTCCTGTTGGCCCTGAAACTGAAGAGATTGAAAATAATTCATCTACTTCTTTTTTATTATTGCTATCCCCTTAAGCCCAGTCACCAGCAACTTCTGCCTGAATTCATGTGATAGACTCATGGCTTCCAAGGCTAGTCCCTATAAACCCATTCACCACTCAAAATTCACAGTGATTTTTTAAAGGCAAACCAAGACATGCTTACATCCTATTGAAATCTCAATGACTTGCCTTCCCACTTAAAATAAAATCCAAATACATCACTATGTAATGGTGATGGTACATGATTTGGCTCCTTATTTCATACATTGCTCACTAAACTCTTGCCCCAGTGGGCTTCTCTGAGTTCCTCAAAACCACCATCCTTCTTCCTGCCTAAGCACCTAGTGCATTCACTCCTCCATTCCCTAAAACTCTCCGTCCTCAACTCTTTGAATCAATCAGCAGTATCCAAACTTTTTACGTATTTCCCTGGGCCACAATGTAAGAAGAATTACCTTAAGCCACACATAACATACACTAACACTAATGATAGCTGATAAGCTAAAAAAAAAAAAAAATTGCAAAAATATCTCATAATGTTTTAAGAATTCATGTCAGGCTTCATTCAAGGCCATCCTGGGCCACAGGTTGGCATGCCTGTGACAGACTATTCTTCTTTAGATGATTATTCAGGACAGAATATTCAGGTCTCAACTCAAATGTCACCTCTGTAATAGAGAGGCCTCCCTAAGAGGATTATTCTCCCAATGCTGTTATCCTGATTTATTTATTCACAGCAATTTTAATTATCTAACATTATATCATGCATTTAATGGGTGAGAATGTGTATCCCATAAGGGCATAAACCTCATGGCTTTATGTCTAGCACACAGCAGCTGATATAGAGTTTTCACCAATACATATTTATTTAATGAATGCCAATGACCACGCTAAAACAAATTTAGGCATCCCTGCTCTATTCTGGCTGACACTACTATCTACTGTTCCTCTGAAATGTTCTATTTTTATGGCTCTCATAGCCCTTACTCCTCCTTTCTGAACCTGCCTTTTCTCTGTCTTATTTGACCATTCTGCCATTTCTGGCCACTCACAGATATTCTTTTTTCTTTTCTCTAGCTGCATTCCATCCACTCTCCTCACTCCAACTATTATCTCCAAATATAGAATTATCTTCAATAGAGTCAGTAACCTGTTAAGCTAATTCAACTTAGTTTCAATGACCACAGCTAACATCCTTTTAATATATTTTCTCCCTCTCTTACAATAGTCTTAATAAAATCACCTAGTCTCAAATCATCAGTGCCTCCTAAATGCTTCTCATGCCCTCTCTGTACCTCTATCCAGCAGCCACCAAGTCTGTAGACCCTGACTTGTTATTGTATGCAATACCTGTGTCTTCATTTCATTCATACTGCTACCTGGCTCCATAAGATTTTTAGTAATTCTTAATTAACCTGCCTTCCTCTAGTCTCTTCCTGGTAAGTCTATCCTGCAAACCAGTAACTGCTTAATCACTTATACTGACATTTTTCCCCAAATTTTAATGACTTATAGCCTTCAGGTTTCTCATACTGAGTCTAACTTGTCTTTTTAATCACATGTAATGCTAATCTATTAAAACTCTGAACCTTCACCAATTAATCTACAGGTGACCGCTCTTAATATTTATTCCAGTTCATGTCTTTACCATTCCCTCAAAACCATACTCTGATTTGCTCCAAGAAATCATCTATAATTATGTGGATGGGAAGATATCTGTTATGGGTTGAACTTTGTCTCCCACAAAATTCACATATTGAAGTCCTAACCCCCAGTACTTTAGAATGTGACTATAATTGGAGACAGAGCCTTTCCAGGGGTAATTAAGATAAAATGAATTCCTGTGAGTGGGCTCTAATCCAATATGACTGTGTCTTTAGAAGAAGAGGATATTAGGATACAGACAGGTATGTGCAAAGAGGAAAGGCCATATGAACACACAGCAGCAAGGAGAGGGGTCAACACCTTGGTCTTGTGTGTCTAGCTCCAGGACTATGAGAAAATAAATTTCTGTTGGTTAAACTACCTGCTCTGAGGTATTGTTCTGTGACAGCTTGAGCAGACTAATGCAATGTCTCTCTTTATTCAATGTCCCAGAACATCCAGGGCAAAAACAGGGGAGGATCACTATGCAAATAAATTGGGAGTAAAGGTGCTTACACCATTCTCACCAAAGGAGTATAAGAGAATACTAAGAGATAAACTGAAGCAAAGTCATGAATATTTAATTTTTTTAATGAGCCTTTATGGTATTTTACCAAGTTTTATAATTGGCATTATGATTATTAGTTTGATACTAAGACTCATTACTATAAACACATTAAATAATATATACTCACTAAAACTCACAACATAAAATATTAAAATAACTATGTATGGTGCCAGGTAGGTATTAGACTAATGGGGGCGAGGGGATCACCGCATAAATTATATAAATGTCTAACCACTATGTTATATACCTAAAACTAATATAAAATAATACAAATGCCAACTGTAATTGAAAATTTAAACATTTTTAAAGTATTTAGCTTCCTAAATGTATTAAGACAAGTTTAATAATAAATAATAATTCACAACAATTTTTACCTGGAAGCTACACTTTTAAAAAGGGCAGCGTTGACCTGGAAATTATGTAATTTTTACTAACCAACATCACCCTAATAAATTTAACAATAAAAATATGCATAGTGTTGGTAAGGAGTTATAAAGTAAAGCCTGGTCCCCAAATGGAATGTGATATTTGTAACAATATTTTATTTGTGTAACTACATATATTAAAAATGATAATTTAGAAAATACTGATGTCATTTCATGCTTGTATTGTACCTGTAACTTTTCAATAATATTTCTATAGTCCCAAGCAGGCCCTCCAAGAGCTTCCTTAAAGCGTGGTCCAGAGCGAGCAGACAGTCTCCAACCCATGGCTGCTCTCTGCACCATATTTGAATGGCTCTTCATGAAAAGGGTATTAACTTGGCTGTCCAAATCCACTGGAATGGCAATTCCACGATTCTTGGCTGAAAAAAAGACAGATTTTAAATATTTTCCTCTTAATATGACTAAAGCTTCTTACACATTACCAAAATAATATTATAAACATAAAATAAAAAAAGACAGAAAAATAAAAAAATATAAGTGCTGGAATGTAATACACAATATTGTGACGATATTTAACAGTACTATACCGTGTATTTGAAAGTTGCTAAACGAATCGTTCTTAAAAGGTTTCATGGGGATGCCAGGATAGCTCAGCAAGTTGAGCCCTTGCCTTGCAACCATGAGGTCCAGGGATCAAATCCCAGCCTTGGCCCATGCAAGCCCATATGCTGAACTGTGGTGCAACTGTAACCACCAGAATGACAGCAAAGGTTCTCACCTCCCAAGCAGGAGGCCCCCAGTTTGGTTGCTGCCCCACATGGACCCATATCCACCTGTATGAAGTGAAACCATGTCACAGCTAATGATGTACAACTATGGAGACTGCTCTGTTCTTCCCCCTGTCTCTATATATTTCTCTCTTTCTCACCTTCTCTCAAACAATAAATCTTCTTTAAAAATTAAAATAAAGTTTTCATAAAAAAGTTTGTAGCTATGTGAGGTCACAGATGTTAACTAAATTTATTATGGTAATCATTTTTCAATATATACATATGACAAATCATTATGTTGTACTCCTTAAAACAATGTTATGGGTAAGCCGGGATGGCTCAGTGGGTTAAACGCTCACTTTGCAGCACCGGGGACCCAGGATCGAATCCCGGCCCCGGCCCGTGCGGACCCATGTGCTGAACTAGGGAGTGCCCCCAGTTCAGTTCACTCTCTGTCTCTCTCTCTGTCTCTCTCTCTCTCTCTCTCTCTCTCTCTCTCTCTCTCTCTCTCTCTCTCTCTCTCTGTCAAAAAACAATGAAAAAAAACAAAACAAAAAAAACCAATGTTATATGTTAATTATATCTCAATACAACTTGTTAAAAAAAGAAAATATATATCGTCTTTAAACTCTGCCATTAAATTGTTTTCTATGACTTCAAAAGCTTTTAACCTGAAAATATTTCAATTTTTAAGACCAACTATTAATGTATGCTCATTAAACATTCAAGACATTATTTTATATCTTGATGATTAATGTTTGAAATGCACTTCATACAGCATCTATCTAGGAAAACACCGTATAACAACCATGAAAATTATACAAAACACTGTATAACAACCTTCTCAGATGCCATGGAAAATAAGAAAGCAGACAGAAAATACATGACAAAATCTGGCCAATCCATTCATTAATATAATTAGTACGTGTATATGTGCACACACTTAAGCACACACACACACACAATTTCATGTAGTAAAACATGTGAGAGAAGAAATAAAAAATTGAAGAATAAAAAAAAAATCTGCATTGGACAATGACGGCACACAGTGTATATTCTTCTTCCCCAAATCAACAGAAAATTATATTTTATCAGATTTATATGGCAATAGTGAAAAACAAGAATACTTTCCATGAGGAAAACAGAAATTTTGAGGCATGTTTGCAAGCAGAATGAAAATGGGATTTGTCCATCAGAGAAGAAAGAAGAGAAGAAACCTTTTTACAAGAGATTCAAGTTATAACAGTCTTCCTAAAGTGCATAGTCGACCAACACTAAAAGTGGTAAGGGGTCTCAATAAAGAATAGCATCTGAATAGCTAGGAAGTGAAGGCCCATCTCCCTCTGACAGGCATACACATAGCAGGTGACAGCAGTGATTTTTACTCAGAGGATAAATTTAGAGAAATGTAGAAATGTTCTCTCCCGAAAGTGGAATACCTGCCTGCAGAAAATGACAAATGAAGGTGTTAGGACCTGCTAGAGAAGCAGAACAGAGCTTGAAGTAACTTCAAAAATCATCCTCAAATAAGAAGCAGAACAGTGGCGATAGAAGAGGCAGCTCCAGCAAAAAAGAGAAAAATATCCAAAAGAGTACAACCCCTCAGCAATACCCTAATACCTTCCTTATTTAAACACTTGTTAATATTCCCAGCCTGTCTTCTGCTACACACACACACACACACACACACACACACACACACACACACACACACGAAAGCTAACGTACGGTATCTATTACATAGCCCCTCACCACGAACTCGGTGTTAGGCCTGTCATTTATACAACAATGCTAGTAGAGAAACAGTCCTTCAAAACTACAGTGGAAACCTATGCCAGCCATTACAGACCTTTATAACTATGAAAGACACCAAGAATCATAGGGAAAACCAAGGGCATTAAGAATAACTGGCCCCAGTGAAAACAGACAGGATTCAGGGAAGAGCAAAATATTAATTATTGTCCTCAGAGAATATGAGTATATACTGTCCAAAAACATTAGAAAGTCAGAAAAAATAAAGAAATCTTAGTAATTAAATTATGATTACACAAATTAACATTTCAAAAACTGGTCAAAAAAGTCAAGGATAGAGGATGCCCGGATAGCTCAAGCCACTGAGCACTTGTCTCGCAATCAAGAGGTCTGAGGTTCAAATCCCAGCCCCAGACGATGCAAACCCATATGCTGAAATCCAGCGCAACTAGTAACTGCCACAGTGGTGAAGGTTCTCACGTTCCATGGGAAGGGCTCCCGTTTCAGTTCCCATTCCACACGGCGCCACATCCACCTGTGTGGAATGAAACCATGTCACAACTAATGATGTACAACTAGACTGCTCTGGATCCTCCCCTTCCTTCTCCCCATCTGTCTGTCTGTCCGTCCGTCCGTCTGTCTGTCTCTCTCTCTCTCTCTCTCTCTCTCTCTCTCTCTCTCTCTCTCTCTCTCTCTCTCTCACCTGTTCCCAAACAATAAAATACATCTTTAATGAAAAAGAAAAAGGATAGGAGCAAGACCAAGGTAATAATCTGAAAAAGTCAAGACATTACCTACAACATAAAAGATCAAAAGGGAAAATAAAACAGTGAGAGTATGTAATAGGAAAGATAAGTCCAGAAAGTACAATATCTAACAAATATAAATTCCAGAAATAAAGGAAGAAATAATTAAGAAAATAATGAGGAGAAGCTGGGATGGCTCAGCGGGTAAAGCACTCGCTTTGAAGCCCCAAGGACCGAGGATCGAATCCCGGCCCCGGCCCATGCAGACCCACATGCTGAGCTGGGGTGTGCCCCCAGTTCAGTTCTTGCCGGGGCCTATGTGGGAGGTTCCTGGCCCAGTTCCTGCCCTGCGCAGCCCTGTGCCCGCCTGTGGAGTGAAACTATATGGAAAACTAATGTCAACTATGGAAACTGCTCTGGACCCTCCCCCTTTCTCTCTGTCTCTCTCTGTCTCTGTTTCTCTCTGTCAAAAATCAATAAAATAGATCTTTAAAAAAAAGAAAATAGGGGAAGCCGGGATGGCTCAGTGGGTTAAGCGCTCACTTTGCAGCACCGGGGACAGAGGATCAAGTCCCGGCCCCGGCCCGTGCGGAACCATGTGCTGGGCTGGGAGCTCCCCCAGTTCAGTTCTCTCTCTGTCTCTGT
>PVKE010052084.1:0-10449 GCA_004027555.1 Craseonycteris thonglongyai | reverse complement strand
GAAAGGTTGAGATGAGGCTTAGAAGGCCTAAATTATACAAAAAGAACATGTAAAATAGGAAATACTTTTATTTCATGTGAAGTAATGATAATTATGGGTAATATTTATTAATATGAATATTAGTAATAATGTTTATTATTGATAACAGTAATTAATAAAATATTAAGAATAATATAAAAGACCTATTATTTACACTAATTATTTTATTTAATTCTCACAACATAACAATGAAATAAGAATTACTATTAATTTTAAAATCTTTTAAACACCTTTATATGTCACACAGTGTTCTGGGATTTGGTAATGTCCTTAAAGCAATGAAATATAGAAGAGGGTTTTTTTGTTTGTTTGTTTATTTTTTAATAAAGCTTATTTAAGTTATTAGTATTCCCATTTTCCAGATGGAGGAACTGAGGCTGAGAACAGTGCAGTACTGTGGTTACAAAATGGCAGTGCCAGGATTTGAGCCCAGGTCTATCTGACTCCAGCTCTGGACTCTGTTACCGCCTTGCTGCGCTGCTTACGGTGACAATGCACACACCAGTAGGTTTTTATGTAGAGGTCCCAGCTGAGCGGGACTGTCACACAGCAGGAAAAGTATAGGTTTGAAGCTGGCCCAGAAACGGAGCTTTCATCTTTGATTGGACTTTGACAGGATTCAGTGCAAGCAGGCAGACAGACACATACAAATGTCAGTCTTGCTCATTTCTGTAATCTTTGTCAGTTTGAAATCCTCTTAAATTCATTGCCATGTTACTCAAATAATGCAGACTATAAAGCAGAACAAAAATTCCAAACCTTTTTATACTTTTTTTTTATAGTATAGTAACTATTATTAAGTTTATATTCCATGTAGCCTAGGGCTTGAGGAAAAATAATTTTCAATCAAAGTCATACTTTTCTTTTATATTATTTATTTATTTATTTATTTATTTTTGACAGAGAGAGAGAGAGAGAGAGAGAGAGAGAGAGAGAGAGCGCACGATACAGAGACAGAGAGAGAACTGAACTGGGGGAGCTCCCAGTTCAGCACATGGTTCTGCACAGGCCGGGGCTCAGATTCCATCCCCGGTCCCTGGCGCTGCAAAGTGAGCACTTAACCCACTGAGCCATCCCGGCTTCCCCAAAGGCATACTTTTCACCAAACTTAAAAAAGTGATAAATGTTGCTACATTTAAAAAATAAACCTTTATACAAGCACTTTTAAAAGTCTGTCCTTAGAGAGCATGTCTTTTAATAATCATTCTGAGTTATTCTAGTTTTAAAGTTTAGACTTTGTGCAGCAAAATTTTCTTTATGAATCTTTCTTCAGCTATGTAATTCAAATAAACTTCAGAAATGAGTATTTTTTGTCAGTTGGTATGATATGACAAATATATATATATATTTAGGCGAAACCTATGGAGTGTTAAGTACTATTTTTGATTATTTACTTCTCTTTCACTTTTGTTATCAGTTATACAAGATGAATAAGTTCTAGAGATCTGCTGTACAACGTAGTGCCTACAGTTAACAATACTGTATTGTGCACTTAAATTTTTTTTAAGAGGGTAAATCTCATGTTAAGTGTTCTTACCACTAAAGAGTAAGAGAGAGAGAGAGAGAGAGAGGGAGAGAGGGAGAGAGAGAGAAGAAAGAGGACCTGCGGACACTTTTGGAGGTGATGGATATGTTAGGTTGTGGTGATGATTTCATGGACATATGCATATGTCCAAATTGTATACATTAAATATGTGCAGTTTTGTGTATATCAATTATACTTCAATAAAGCTGTTAAAAAAGAAGTACAAGAAGAACAAAAGACGATGGGCTAATACTCCTGCAAACAAACACCTTTTAGAAAACAAGAATTAATCTCCACTTCCTTCTTTCAAAAAACTCAACTTTGACTACATTATTTGTTACAACACTGAGTTCACTTGGAGAGAAGCATTTCTTTCTTTCCTGACCTCCCCTTTCCAGAAAGCCTGAGTTTCTGTCATCAAAGAGTTAGCACTTATTCCTGTCTGTGTCTATGCAGAGGCATGGCTTCTTATAACAGGTAGAATATGTTAATGGTATCTAAGAAGCTCACAGTATAGTCTAAGCATAAAATCAAATTCCATCAGAGACTTCTAGGCAATGATGGCAAAATGAAGCCACAACTGAGAGTTTCAGATACAAATGAAGTAGAAAAAAATTATAAAAACCAAAATTTTGTCCACAGCAATCAAAAAAGAAAAGAGAATTCAGTCTTATGCCATTACTTTCAAAAGTGGCAGAAGATGCCGTAGCCCAAATTCCCTAGAAGACAAAGTCTGAGGCAAAATTTATCTGGTAAAGGTGTATTTGTTGTTGTTGTTGTTGTTGTTGTTTTTCTGTTTCATTTATTTATTTATTCACTCCACTAATATTTTTGAACTACTGTGTCAGGCACTGGTCTAGAAGTTAGGGATACAGTGGTTAATGAGACCCAAAGTGTGTGCCCACTCAAAGCTTCTGTTTTGGCCAGTGAGAGAGATGATTAAAAATAAGTTAATAACAATAGTATCAGATAATTTTCTATTCCCTCAGAGAATATGATGTGAGGGAGGAGAGACCAGCAAGAATGGTTGGAGAAGGCTTCTCTGAGGAAGTGATATTTGAACAAAGACCTGAAGAACGTGAGAAACCAAGTCATGTGACTACCTGGGGGAAAAGAATTTCAGGGAGAGGAAACGAATCCATTGGTTAGAACCTGCAAAATCACTCAGGAAGAAAAACAAATTATTATTTTTAGCTCATATTTCTTCTTCTCTTCAAACATTCCATGATGGTTAAAGTTATTTTAAAACTTCTTGATATTTACAATTTTGTTAATAAAATGTTGACAAAAATATTATAAGACTAGAGAATGTGTGAAGCATTAGAGGAGGGCTTGCCACTCCAGCATATTTTCTTTCTAAATGTTTTCCACCCAGCTTTGATAAGGTCTTATTGTAGTCCTGCACTAAAAAAATTAATGGAAACTTTATTTTAAAAAGAAAATAGGAAAAAATCAAAACCATGTTTGTGCACTGTCTTTCTACAGCTGTGATCCGCAGGGATCTAAGATACTGGAAAGGCTAAACCAGAGACTGATGTCAACAGTTATAGCCTCTGCAAACACCTGTCACAGGAAAGGTCAAAAGCAAGGGAGGGACAGGAGGGAGAAAGCTCTAAGATATACATCTGACCCTTCTAAGAATTCCCAGAGCCATGTCTAGCTGGCCAAGAGCAAGGTCATCAGCACCACCTGCAGATAGAAGCCTTGAAGGAAGCCAGAAGGTCGTGATAGAATGAGTCTTTAAGAAAAACAGAAAATTTCAGGGGTGCCTACAGCTGAGGAAGTGGAATGGGAATTTTCAGACCTAACCCTCCTAGAAACTCTCAGGCCCTCTGGAGAGACAGGGCTGAGAGCATCCAGAAACCAAAGGGTTCCAATAGGCACCTTCATTATTTGACTACAGTTGTATAGTTATATACCATGTTTCTCCTTTTCATTGTTTTCCCATCATACCTACCCGTTGCTCTCTCCGTTCCTTCTCGTTCTTTTCTTCTTTATTTTTTTACTGTTGAATGTATTGGAGTGACATTGATTAGTAAAATTACATAGGTTCCAGGTGTATAGTTCTACAATACATCATCGATGTGTAGGATTGTGTGTTCAAGGGTGGGTTTTATTGAGTAGGGCAAGGAGGGGAAGTAGAAGGAAGGGAAGCACTCTCAGAGCAGGATGGGTAAGGGAGAAAAGCAAAATGACTAAGGGGAAGAATGAAAGCAAATATTTTACTGAATTGCCCAGAATGTCACAAGAAAATAGAACAATTTGTTCAGTTATCTTTTTTTTTTTGTTAATCTGGTGAGTGTGAAATGTGGGTTCATTATTTAGTTAATTTGCATACCTATAATTATAAGTGAGATTAAGCATTTTTTGTCTTCATTGGCTTTTAAGGTTTTATGGACCTGTTCAACGGTTTTTCTCACTGTTCTATTGAGCTATTAACTTTATCATACTGATTTTTTAACTGAATATGTTACAGATATTTCTACTAATTCCTGGCTTATCTTTTCACTTTTTTTTAAAGTATTTTTGTTGAACACATGTTTCTAAATAAGCTATTATCAAATTTATCAATTTTTTTTCTTTATCAATATATAATTTAAGAAATAATTTTGACCTGAGGTCATAAAAATATACTGAAGTCATAAAGATAGAATACTTTTATTATTTTACAATCTACTCAGAGTTTATTTTGAGCAGTATGAGGTAACAGTCTAAATGTATTTTTTTTAATAAGAGAAAAGAATTTTCCCAGAACCAATGAAAAGGCTATTGTTTTCCCCCACTGATCTGTAATATTTACTTTTTCTTAGGATAGCTATTAATGTATACTGTGTGTTGCTTCTAGATTATTTTGTGTTCTGTTGATTTTTCTTTTTCTTTACCAATTTGACATTGTCTTAATTTATTCTGATTTATAATGAACCTTGAAATAATGTGAGAAATAGATAATTTTACCTTGGCCTTCTTCAAGAATGTTTTGGCTGTTGGACGATAAATCCATAAACCAGTTTGGAAAAAATTGACATCTTTATAATACAGAATTTCCAATGGGATGAGTATAGCACACACCCCCCCCCCTTATTTATCTTTTAAAATTACTTTTTTATAAAATTTTATATTTTTAAGAAATTTTAGACGTATTTGGTTAATGTTATTTTTAGGTTCTCTATATTTTTTGATACTATTTTAAATGCATTTAAAAAAATTTTTTACGTTGTATTTGTTGCTGACATAATATTTAATTGGTTGAATTGTACTTACTGATTTTTTAAATCCAGAAAACATACTATACTGCAATATTAATTTTCAAAACTTATCTGTTGATTCTTTAGGATTTTCTCTCTATGTAAGCATTCATATCATGTATGAATTACATATATCATTGATTCTTCTGTTCTAAAGTTTTCATCATTGATTATTTTTTTCTTGCCTTATTGCATTGGATAAGAACTTCAGTAAGGATTAAACAGAATTGGTAATAGCATGCAACCTTCTTGTTCCCAATCTCAATGAAATGTTTATAATGTTTCACTATTATGAACGAATTTGCTCAGTAGGTATTTTTGTAGATAATTTTAACATGATTAAGGAAATTTGATTTTATTACTATGGCACTGAGAAATTTCGTCATGTGTGAAGTTAGGATTTTATTAAATGCTTTTAAAACAGCTGTTGAGGTGAGTATATACTTAAAAAATATGTTCATATATAAATTATGTTGATTTTCTAATGTTAAACTAGCTTTGTATTTCTGAAACAAATCTAACTTAGTCTTGATACTAATAGCCAACTATTCTCATAAATTCAAGATACAATTTAAAAATTTTTGTCATGTTATTGTAACACTGTTGTCATCAATTAATATTCAAAGTTCTAGAGAAACTCAGACACTAGTGATGGTGACCACCAAAATGTAAATAGACAAATAAAATACAGTAAGGATATTTAAATTATGTTAAAAATGCATATTTACCTTATTTTATTTTTAGATATCTCAGGTGGACTTCTTGCTGAGAAAACATTATGTCCCAATTCCAAGTCGTATCTGGGATATCATTATGATACACATTCTCTGTTTGGCTGGTCACAAGCAATACCTACTTTCTAGTAAGTAGTTCATAAATCTTCTTGAAATCTTTTGTTTTAATATCCACAAATTTTTATTAAAATATTCTTTAAGTCAGTGGGTGTTACATACATATCATTGTTTCTTTACTTAAAATTTGTAAGGACTCAAAAATGTAATCTTCCTTTTCTGGGGCTTTACCTTGCTGATTTATTATTTTTATTAAATGTTCTCATTTATTTTACAAATATTTTTAACAACATGTTGCAACAGCACAAAAGAAGAGCAGAATGGCCTTATTAGAAGGATAAAAACTTGCCTACGACTATTAATGCTAAAACCTTGTTTTCAGATAGCTATCAGAGACGATTTTAAGACAATGTTATAATGTAGAAAGTAGTTGTTAAACTGTACAGTGTTTAGGGGATATGTGCACTGATACTGCCTTTTTCTTACTTGGTCACCTCTGAATAGAGCCCTTTTAAGCCTGATTATATATGAATGGTAAAGTCCCCAGCATTAGAGGCACAAGTCAGGATGTGTGGTGCCACAAGTTTTCTGCACTCAGTGCAATTCACTGAAAGCTTGGCAGACAATCCTCTTCTCTCCTGTAATCAGCAATCCTCCCTGGTCTTAAAGCCTCCTCTCAGTGACCACCTGATTTGTGTTGCTCCTCTGTGTTATACCATTTCTGTCTTGTCCTGTGTGTGTCTTTTGGGAGACTCTGATAGCCTGCATTAGTAGAATTAGGTTTATGGTTTCAGATATAGTACACTGTGTTCCCACTTAATGCGTCTTTATCTGTCTAAACAGGTGTTCATTCCAATTCAGGTTCATCAGAATACTTTAACAATTTGTCATAAATATAGGCAAAGTATGTATGACTCTTATAGAGTTAGCTTATTTGATTTATAAAGTGAACTGTCACAAAAAAGGATTTTTAAGATCTGAAGATCAAAATAGAAATGATTGTTTTGGTCATACACAAATATATTACACTTTTATACTTTGGAATATAACCTTTTTCCTAGAGCTGGTGAGTTCAGGAAATTTAATGAAGTTTGTTTGGTGAACATGATAGAGAATTATGAAGCTGAAAAAGAACATTAAGTAAGGGTTCATTTAACCTGCCTCTCTCTCTCTCTCACCTACTACTGAAAGAGTTTTAGGTCTTTATTTGACTGGAAACAAAATGAATAAACATATATTAATAGTTAACTTGATAGACATTCTCAAAACATTTTTTTTATTGTTAAGTTTATTGGGGTGACATTGATTGGTAACAATTAGATAGTTTCCGGATGTACAAGTCCACATCACATCACCTATACATCGCATTATGTGCTCACCACCCAGAATCAGCTCTCTTTCCATCACTGTATATCCAGTGTCCACTCCCACCTCACCCCCCCCCACCAGCTCTCCCTCCCCGCTCCTCCCTTTCCCCAGGTAACCACCAAACTATTTAGTGTGTCCATAATGCTGGTGCTCACTCCCACCTCCCCTCAAAACATTTTTTTAATGTGGCTAAATTTAAAATTAGAAGCATATCTAACTGATGTAAAATAGAAGTTTAAATGGCTTATAACTATTTGAGGTTATCTTGTTTTAATAAGCCATTTCAAATTTCTATTGAAATGGCAAGGAATCAGTTCTTTAGATTTTAGACTGTACCACTCACACCTAGGTTACCCAAGAAATTACTAATTGTGTTTAACTCATCAAGGAATTTATGCAAGAAGAAAATGCAAGAAGAAGAGGAGGAGAAAGAGAACTAGAAGTAAATTTAGACATGGGTTCCTCTTTCGTGTTCAAAATTGTATTTCTGAACACTTTTCATATCTCAGGGATAGAATGAACATGGCTTCCAAATTCTGAACTTAACAAAACTTAAACAATGAAAATTACTTTCCGGAAGGCATAAAAATAGTTTTAAGTGGAGGAAGCATTAGCAAGCTTCATCTAGAGAAGGCATAAAGAGTGTTTACTGAATTTCTTATTAGAGCTCTGTCAATCAATTTAATCTAACAATTTAACCCCCTCCCCCCTTATTATTTTACCCTTGAGGAAAAAAAAATGATTAGTCCTGGAGTTCTAGGAAAATAATGGCTAAAACTGAGATTCCATTTACCTAACTAGGGGCTATAACTGCTAGGCACAGATTATGAAGTATAGGAAGGAAATGAATCTTTGGTAAGCACTTGTTTTATGCTACCTGGTTGTAATGATACTTTCACATACATACATACACACACACATACACATACATACATATATATATATAGTTTTTTTTTATTTAAACATTACAGCAAACCTGTGAAGTGAAGCATTATTAGCTCTAGTTTATAGTCACTAAGTAACATGCCCAAAGTTATATGCATTTTATATGAAAGAGCTGGATAGAGTTTAAATTAGATCTGTTTGATTGCAAATCCTATTTCAGTTTTTTAATTTATAAGTTTGATTTAAAAATGTAAACATAACTCCAAATAAATGCCAGCTTTTCCCTCCGCTATCATTTTAAAGCTAACCTCAATATATTGAAGGAAATAATTGGGAGGGCCTGGCACAGTTCTTATTCTAAAAGTAGCTGATAGGAGAAAAACACCAAAGATTATTTGATTCCTTGTTGACTCTAACAAGAAATAACTATGTGACTTACTCATCTTATATTTGAATCTTTCCAGCCCCAACAGACTGTAACTAACAGTACTGATCCTTCAAAACTGTATACCCTCTTAAAAAAACAGAATTGAAAGTATGAAGTTTTTCACGAGATGAGTCTCCATTCTCCACGACAAATATTCAAATTTGTATGTTCTCTTCCTGATAATTAATTTTAGGAACTCTATATTTATTAGTCAAGGCTAAATGATATTTTTCTTTACATACCAAAACGTAAATTAACATTATGAGAAGTTTGTGTATCAAGATGGGGTGACTTTCATCTATTTCAACATCCAATAAAGTATTAATGAAATTATTTTTTCTTCCTTCACTCTTTCAAAAAGTATTTATTGAGCACTTACTGTGTGGCAGGCATTGTTCTAGACACTAGGGCATAATAAGTCAATAAGCAAAACAGAAATAAATCTCTGCATTTCAAGGAACTTATATTTCACTAGATTTTAACAAAGTTTTTCAGTACATATCTACTTTAGAAATACATCATTTTTACTGTGCATAATACTGTACATATATGGATTGAAACAACTGTCAGAGTTTCAATGAAGATATGGGGAGGTTTGATATAAGAAGCAAAAAAGAAGTATGAGAAGAATATGAATGGTGATCAAAATTAGGAGTGAAACTGCAATAAAGTGGAGACAAGATTTATAATGTTAAAGAATAAAAAGAGTTAGACACATGAGGTAAATTCAAATAAAAAACCAACCAAAGCAAAAACTTATAATAATGCTACTAAAACTCTATACAAATATTCTTTTTCATATACATGTAAAATTTCACTAAGTAAATATAATCAATTATGAGACAAAAATTTTTGGCATTTTCAACACTAGTATAAAAGACACCATGATTGCATATTAAAATAACACAGGTCCCATTCCTAGATAGTCTGAAATAATTGATCAAGGATCATACCTTGCCATTGTTTTTGTTTTTGTTTTTTTTAAAGCTCTCAGATATTTCTAATATACAGCCATGGTTGAGAAACCCTGTACTAGTATACCAGCACTATAGTATAACTCGTAAGACAAGTTTAGGGTGAGATCATTTGGTTTGGATGTTTGTCATTGGTTTTTAACTGTTTTATGAAATGTGTAAAATAGTTTGCATATGGCAGTTTCTCTTTTTATTCTCCTAATTTTCTCCATTTCATGCTCACAGAGATTTATACCTTTGATAAAATACTTAAGTTACATGAAATTATTCATTGTTCACACACTTAAAGATCATGTGTTGGGGTAGGGTCTTTCTAGAATAATACTGAAGAAAGTTTTCTTATGTTTTCTGCAGTGCTGTTCAGAATGCTACAGGAAAGCGAGCATTTGTTTTGAGTCGTTCAACATTTGTTGGGAGTGGGAAATACACTGGACATTGGCTGGGTGATAACTTTTCACGTTGGAAAGATATGCATATGTCAATCATTGGAATGCTAGAATTTAATCTTTTTGGAATTCCATATGTAAGTTTTAAAATTAAACAATTAGTTAAATTAAGACCTGTCAATGAACATTATTTGGGGATGCCAAAAAATACACTTGTTTTCAGGACTTTATAAATAATAAATTAAATTTAGCTACTGTAGAATCACTCTTAGCTCATGTAGATCTCAACAGAACCACATATTTCTTAATTAATACTTTTTCTTTGTTTGTTTTATGTCACTAAGGTACTTGGTCATGGTAAAACTGGAGAAGTTTATTTCCTCTGTCATTCATCTCTATCCTTACCTACCACAACCCTTCTACAACCTATTATTAAGAGCTTTATAGATAATAGGTGAAAAAAAGAGGACAAGAGTAGAAGGAGGGTCAGCAAGTTCACTCAAAGGTGTCTCCATCTTCTATTAAGGGAAGCAGTGATATTAAACCAGCAAAATACTCCAAACACATAGCAAAATACTTCCTTATCTGAGCCCTAGTGATAAACAATTTAG
Source organism: Craseonycteris thonglongyai (assembly GCA_004027555.1). Taxonomy (NCBI): domain Eukaryota; kingdom Metazoa; phylum Chordata; class Mammalia; order Chiroptera; family Craseonycteridae; genus Craseonycteris; species Craseonycteris thonglongyai. Next base: position 198 of record PVKE010052084.1, on the reverse strand, counting down.
CTATTAAAGAATTTGTTGGTATTGTAGCAGATTCTCCATATGCCAATGACTTTTTACAATATATAGACAGTTAGATTAGATTAGATAGATAGATAGATAGATAGATAGACAGATACATTCATCCATCCATCCATCCATCCATCCATCCATCCATCCATCCATCCATAGATGATAGATAGATAGATAGATAGATAGATA
>PVKE010052083.1:0-10447 GCA_004027555.1 Craseonycteris thonglongyai | reverse complement strand
CGGGTTACTTTATCTTATTCTCAGATAGACTTCTTTGTATGCCTTCATCATTTCCTCTGTACCTAAGGCTCATGTGACATTGGCACTTGTTTAACTTCAATAAGATCAATATTTCCACCTCTTCTTTTAAAATATAATAAATTTTTAATATTTAAAATCTACTCCTGGATGTAGAGGCAATTCTTTTTCTTTTTAACACAAAGAAAAAGGAGTTACAAAGAAAAAGGAGTTACACAAATCTCCAAGAGACTTTATTTTCTGTCTAATATCTGTCTTTTGGATGCAAGTTATGTGAGACAATTATTTAACTAACCAGTAATGATTATGAATATCAATAGACAGGTGATGGAACAACATAAACTCAAGGAGAAATGGTCTGACCTTTGCTACATTGAGTCCAAGGGCTGAAATAACATTAAATACCAAATGTAAATAGGGGCTTTATCACCAATGACTTAAATCAACATTATCATTCAGTAAATACATTATTTCATATAATCTTCAGACAATACCCAGAGAAAAAAGATTTTGTTCCTGATTCTCCATATAAAAAAATAAATTTCAGCGGGGTTAATCAGCTTAACCAAGGTTCCATCTATGCATGTACAAGTTTTGCTTCATATTCAGGTCCTCCCAACCACAAAGTCCATTTCATTGCTAATTATATACTCTCTGAATTGTAATGCAAGCTCCTTAAAGTACACAAAATACTCTAATGAATCTGTAGCTTGAATATCAAGAGTACATTGATGATATTGTCATCGGAGATGCACACACGACTCAGTTAATTTAATAAGCAATTATGAGGTTATGACAAGCTCTAGAATCTGAATAGGAGATGAATCTGTACTTGTAGACTTGGCCTAGAGTTCTACTGATATATAACTAATTAGAATATGTTGATGAGCATAACTAAAGTAATGGCACACCAGGTTTGATTTGATTATTTATGATGGGCAGATATTACCCAAATGAGAGAGTCATGACATCCACATGGAGAGAAATAAAAGCACATTCAAAGAGAAAGAGATGCCCCACTTGTTTCATCCATAGTCTCTGAAATATCAACTACTACTGCTGATATGTGGCCTTAATGACATATGACCATGCACTTAGCCTCTCTCCCTTTGTCAGCGTTAGCCCAGTGAAAAGAGAAAATGTCACATTCTATGACAAAAAGGTGGTCCCTTGACTGAGTGAGATTAGTTGTACGAGCTGACAATCTGTCACTCCGCATCCACTTTAGGAATGACTAGAAATTATTCTGTTGGGAGAAGCTTGGATGAAGAATTGGTTTGGGGACGCTGGTGCCTGCCCCTTACAACCAGGCATCCCTTTTCAAATCCTGGTTGCCATAACAACCAGATAGCACTTTTGGTCCCACACACAACAGACTCTTTTATGGTGATGATTATTATTAGTCAGTTTGCACTTCAGGCAGAAATCTGATTTACAGTCCCTGAGGTAAGTCACCATGTGACATGCAAAATGTCAGGGAGAGAAAAATGCAAACTGGAAGTATGGAAGTGCTACAAAATAAAACGTGTGTGAGGAAAAATACACCTTGCGAGTCCTTTATTTTAAATAAAAAGTTGTCAGATCATTCAGTTCAAGGTGTGCTGTTAGCTGAGCCATATCTGTGGACTATAGTTACTGTGAAGACAGTGCTTACTGACTACCTGGTGGTGTTGGATAAAATGTGACACCTAAAAACTTTGAAGGTACATGCATTTTTTAGATTATTCTGTAGACCTATTGATTGATCTTGAAAATACATTTAAAAATGAGGTGTTTTCCTAGTACATCAGTCAGAATGAAACATATGCCTCACTTCCTGTGCAGCACATTTGGAATGGGAGAAAGCAATTTCCCTTCCAGAATACAAGTGATCACAGCGTCTATGAATAAGGTATTCTGTTCCAAATGAGCTGCCTCTAAAGAAGTGAATTCAAGCTGCTCCCTTCCCAGGCAAATTTAGCAAAACCGTTATTTTAACATTTAATGAAGGTTGACCTTCAGGCCAACACAGAAAAAGAAAACTTTTTGGAATCTCTGACATGGGGATAAAAAAAAAAAAAAAGGGCATCTGCTGTCCAAGTCAACTATTTCTTTGTGGCCTGTTTATCAGTAATGTGCTCCTGCCCAGCAAAATCGTGTCCTTGAACCAGGGATATAAAATGATACTATTAAGGGAGCTCAGCCAAGTCTGTTCAAAGAAAGCCATTTATTTTCACTGACCCAGCTGGTCAAGTGGATTTAGGTTCAGCAGCTTGGCTCACTTGAGAATCGAGCGCTGCCATCGTGCCTGTAATTACAGCATGAAAGTGATTTCCAGGAATGAGCATCAAAAGGAAACAGACTTTCCCTGACGATGCCCTACTTCAGACAGGAGAGATGGCAAGGTGAATAGGAAGCATATATTTTCGTGTGATGCATGTCATAAAAAGACTTTCTGTTTGTATCAATCAGCTTTTTTTTTACATAGCAAACTACCCCAGACTTCATGGATTGACACAATAAACGTTATTTATTTGCTTAAAATTCTGTGAATCAACTGGGCAGTTCTAAGGCGAGGCTAGCTCATCTTGGTGGCTGTGCTTAAATATATGGCGCTCTAGCAGAGACTGTGGGGGTGACTGAGCCGGAAGTGTCCTGTCTGCTGTTCATCTCCCTGCAGAAGGCTAGCTGGAGCTTTCTCACCCGGCCTTTGAAGGGTGCTGAGCATTAACAGTGGGCCAGCTTGCATGCAGAGTGATTTCCAAATTCTCCCTAAATCACAGTTACTAATGTGACATTGGCAGATGCAAGTCATCACCAGGTCAAAATTCAAAGGAGGAATAAAACAGACAACCTCTTTGTGAGAGGTACAGCAAAGTAAATGGGGGATTTTTTTAAACATACTCCAGCATTCTCACTGTACTGGAGGGTTACACAATTACTGATGAGCTTTAGCATATTTTAGTTTAGATTTCCACGTGATTTTTTCCTTATAATGTAAGGGAATGTTTCTAGATGCATTTCAAGGTGAAAACGGTAGCAGCCCCCTTACAAAGACTAAACACATAATTACAGCTGCTTCTATGAAATCTCAAGGGCACAATTTGAAAACTGAACAACTGCGTAAGCAGAATTTGTTGGGTTTAATCTTTATTTTCTTTTGTTTTAGTGTTCTAGACAACATAAAATAATTCTATGGTCTGATGTATTTCCACCACAATGGCTAACTATTTTGGAGAGATGTAAAGATATTCAGAAGAGACAAGGATGAAACATTTTCTTGCCCTAATATAGATTTTCCACAACTATTTACTTAGTGTACTTATGAGAGATATAAGACCATGTACTAGAAAGTTGTAGAATTTAAGAAACGCCATATAGTGTTCAAGTCTTCTGTTTTATATTCTAAAATCACCCCAAAATAGAAACTTAAAACCATCATTCATTGTCTTTGTTCCTGTGAGTTCTGCTTTATAAGAGACTCAGCCTTAAGGTCCTGGCTCAGAGTCTTTGATCAGGTTGTACTTAGAGTGACTGAGGCTGAAATTATTTCAAGGGTCTTATCTCACATGTCTGGACCCAGGGCTGGGATATTTCAGCAGCTGGGCACTGTGTTCCTCTAGTCTCTCTCTCCAGATAGAGTTTCCTTATAGAATATCTCCAGCACTGCAGCATTAAGGTGGCTGGATTCTTATATGTACATTTAGGGCTCCAAAAATATGTGTCCCAACAGCGAGACAGATGAAAAGTGCATTATCACCTCTTCTAATCTAACCACGACATTGTCGCAAAACCACCTCTAGTCTATTCTGTTCATCAAGGTAGTGACACCAGATTCAAGGATACAGACAGACCCTGGCCCTTGATGAAGGAGTGACAAGTTTCTAGAAGGGCATGTAGGACTAAAAATATTTTTGGTTAATTTTGGGGAAGTATAATTTAGTACATCTAGGAAAAATTTTAAATACGTAACATGGATTGTAGTATTATCCATCTTATTTTTGTTGGACAAAGTTCAGGTAATATTATTGCATAATTTCATTTTTCCTTCAAGGTTACCATTGACATTTGTTTTGTAAACTTTGGGTTATTGAAGTTTCTTTCTTTCTTTTTTCCTTTTTAGTTAAAATTATTTTATTTTATTTTTCTGACTTATTCTAGCAGAATCTTGGTTTCCATTTTTTATTGTTAAATTTATTAGGGTGACATTGGTTGGTAAAAATTGTATAGTTCCCAGGATCATTTCTATAATTTGTCATTTCAGTTTCAATTGAAAAAAAAAAGAGTCTGAGGAATGGCTTGAATACAGACAGGTAACTTATCTGGAAAATTATTCTATGAAGTAGAGGAAGGGGACTGATGAGAAACAGGGAAACAGGAAAAAGAACAATGTAAAATGGCACAGTCATTCTGGTAGATGATTAGTGATTTCAAACTTGCCAGAACATTCTGAGAGGACTTACAAACTATCTCAGAGCCATCCACATAGACGACAAAAGTATGGGGCGTGTGTCTATTGGTACTGGTTAAATATGGCCCCAGGGTTGTGAATTTCCCTGCATTTCCGGTTTACTTGTGTGTGAGTACCCAATGTCCCCACAGTATTCTACTAAAGGCACTCCAAACAATGCCAGAGGGGAAATAAGAGGCCTAGGAAGCTGGGTCTTGGTGATGTGCTCTGTGCTGCACTCACACTGACCTGGTGGAAGACTGCTCAGAACTGGTCCCTGCAGAAAGAAAGGATGCTGAGGTCATTTGTGTTGGCACCCATGTTATATACGACATACAGTCACTCAAGCCAAAGAGAGTCAGAAAGTGAGCACTGACTGTGCCCTGCCTACTTCCTGTTCCCTGCAATGCAGGGGTATGAAGGTAACAAAGTGACCCTTTGCACACTCCTGTGTGACAAAGCTTCAAGCACACAGATTGTCACGATACAACAAAATAAGTATAATGAGAGAACAATACAGTATGTTGTGATGTATAAAAGTGGAAAACACGTGTATCAAGAAAAAGAATTTGGGGAAGCTGGGATGGCTCATTGGGTTAAGCGCTCACTTTGCAGCCCTGGGGACCGAGGATCGAATCCCAGCCCCGGCCTGTGAGGACCCATATGCTGAGCTGGGGAGTGCCCCCAGTTCAGTTCTCACCGGGGTGAGACCCTGGCCCAGTTCCTGCCCTGTGCAGCCTCGCACCCACCTGTGGAATGAAACTATGTGGAAAAACCAATGATGTGCAACTATGGAGACTGTTCTGGGCTCTTCCCCTTCTCTCTGTCTCTGTATCTCTCTCTCTCTGTCAAAAACAATAAAACTATATCTTAAAAAAAAGAATGGATGATTAAAAAAGCGTTTATGGAGGATTAATGCTTGACTTAAATCTTTAAAAAAAGATAACAATTTTTCTGAATAGGAAATGGGATAAAAGAAAGTAGGCATCCCAAGTGGACAGTAAAATAGAAAGAAAATGTGAAGATTATATATGAAAAAGCACATTTCTGAAGCCAAGGTATATCTCAGGACATAAGTTTTATTTACTAGTAAACTGAGACCCATTGGAACATTTGGTCAGATTCAAATGACTTTCCAGTTGACAGTTCAGACTGAAATCCTCTATCCTCACCTACGTAGTTTTTATTTTCTATTTTGTTAGACTTACCAAATATTAATTTCCAATCATTTATTTAAAAACAACTGTATCATATCCCACCTCATTTTGTGTTTTTCCTTTCATAAGTGCTTATGCTCATTAATAAGTAATTGAATCAAACTTGTGTAACAGGGGAAGTTCCCTCCTCCTAACCTTCTTTAGTTCTTACAGCTGCACTAGTAATAAAATTAATAAAACGGACACAAGAACAGATTAACAGGAGAAAAAAAAACAGTTAATATGTACACATGAGAAAATCACAAATGATGCTCAGAGAAATAATGAAACAGCCAGTGTGTTATAATTTTTAGACAAAAAAAGGAAACAAACAAAAAAAAAGACCTCTAAATTTGTAGGGAATTGACATGGCAAAAATTTTTTTTTTTTTAAATATGTTAGTGTTCATTAGAAAGCAATCTTAGCAAGATTTGGGTATTTAAAAGTGAGGAATCTAAACAAAGCTTGAGTTTGGGTAGGACATTCATAAAGGGGCAACTCAGTTTGTTACACGGGCTCCTCAGGCCTGGACCGTGTAGCTCTAGCAATAAGGTGTTTGTCTCAGCCCTTCTGGAGCTGGGAGTGCACCTTTCACAGGGGAAATTTATTTCCTGATTCAAGCAGACAAGTAACTTTAATTCAAAGTAATCAATATGCCCTTATGGGGTATTTTGGGGTGGCCTAACCTCGGCCCCCATACTTGCTTGTTTTGGGTTTTCTTCTTATTGGAGGAATTATAAAATTTAATCAAGAATTTACAGTGGAACATTTTTTGAGTTATCACTTATGAGAAAATCAATCCTCCCTAGGTAGAAGAACAGAACAGAGTTCAATTTTTAATTCAGGCAGCTAAGTTAACGTAAATATGTCTTTAAAAGCACGGATAAAATAGCAAACTTAGACAACTCAGAATGAGTGCACCTGCCACAGGGGTTTGCAAATTCCATGATGAGAGGCCCAAACGTCACTTGGTAGAGAACTGGTGGTGGGAATAGTGATCGGAGAGGGAGAAAAAGGTGTGAACAGGGTGAGATGGCTCCTGACTCCTCCAGTCAACCCTTTAAGAAACAAGTGAGGATAAATTGCACAGGATTGTTTAAGTGTCTTAAGCAAATACGTCAGAGAAGGGATACATTAAGGTTTGAGGAACGGATCCTTACGTGGTCTGATATAGTTCTGCAAGTTTCCAGAGAAACAGCTATTGCCGGGTCAAATATGTCATTTATTTAACCATTTTGCCATTCTCCTTTTTGTGGCTAATGGATAGTTCACCCCTACAAGGAACTCTGAAACGGACATGGGACAGATTTTATTTTTTTGAGGTAAACAGTGAGAGACCTTTTAAATCATTGAAGTCACTGTGACCACAGTAAAAACCCAGACAAATTTACCACTTTTCGAGGAGTAAAGAATAAGAATTTTGTTTTTGTTTTTGTTTTTGTCTTTCTGTGGTGGACAGCTATTTAAATTTTGTTTTTTAAACATTCATGGATCCTTGGAAATGGAGTGTCTGTGCTGAGAAGGAAAGGGCTGGCATTTGGTCCTGGGGAAGTAAAGAGTAGGATACTGGTGATTACATGCTCTATACAACAAAAGGGAAGAGTGGGGGAGCAGACTGAGATATACTAGTAAGTTTAAAAGGGCAGCCAGGAATGCGCAGAGAACATAAGTATAACCAGTGAATTACAGCTATGGGTGGGGGGACAAGTGCATTAAACAGGAACAACGAGGGCAGAATAAACTGTGTCTCTCTTCCAAGTCTCCTCAGTAAAGTGTATCTTCTGTTGCATTGAAAACCTGGAGGCAACTTAGTATCATGCCAGTTGTTTCAGCCCACAAAGCCACACACTCACACCATGTCAGAGAGTCAAAGCCTGGTCAACTCTGGATAGTTCGACATGCCTGTTTAGAGCCTCTCCATCATCAACAAATAATGGCTGAGTGGCTATTATATGCCCTCCACTAACGTTGCCTGAGACCAAGATCAAAAGAAAAAAAAATGAATATGATATATATAGTCTCTGCACTTGCATAGCTGATCATCTATTATGAGTCTTAAAATTTTTGTTTAAAATGGTATGATGAAAAAAGTAGCCAAACTTTCCTAGAAAAATTTCGAGAAAGGAGGATCCTACTGTCTCATACTGAACGTGAGTTACAGGCTGAATCTTAAAGTGTGTGCTTAATTCATCCAGATCCATTATAATGGAAAGGGCATTAGGGGCACAGGAAATATCATGGCTGAGGCATAGTGTCAGGAGGGAGACCTGTACATGTGGAGTAAGTGATCTGACACTGTGGGACTTCAGAATAAAAGGTAGGGTCTAGGAGGGGTCAAGGAGATGAAAACTTGCAGGGAACGCCAGAATGCATAGAGTTCAGGATCCTGTACTAAGTGTTGTATATCCATGGCATTTGGGATGTGGGGTCTAGGAGGCAGAAGGGGTACGTAGAAATCCACTACAACATTCCAAACAAACAATTCCGATCCAAAATAAGGTAGCAAAGTGAATGTTTAGAAGTATGCAGGAGGAAAACTTACCACGGTGTAGTAACTCATGTAAGCTGAGGGAGGAGGGAGAGCTAACCGCCCATCAGGATCACACCGGTCACAAGGACAGTGAAGAGGAGCACCTTTCGGGCTGCAAAGTGTTACAGTCCAGCCAGAGGATCGAACACAGAACAGACAGCGATGGGCACCAGCACGGCTGTGCGGCAACACCCTGTCACCAAATGTGATGATGGGAGCGAGTGCCTGCTTGGAAAGGTGGTGACTACGGGCCACACCATTTGCCCTGGTCCCTCAGGCCATCTTCACCCCCATCCCAAACCCACAAGGCATGTACGCAGCTACTCCTAGATGTTTGCGAGACCTACATACTTATGCACTCAGACAATTCCAAACTGACGTCTCCACTGAAAAGTAACTTTAAGTGCCCACTTCCTGTCCCAAAAGGAGAAAAACTGTTTCCAACTGACTAAAAATTACAAAACAATTTCTCAAATACCTGAGTATCTTTTGCAATGTCCATAAAATAGTTTCAGGTTGTTAAAATGAGAAAACAAACAATGAATTCCTCATATTTCAGCACACTGGGCTAGACACTACCAGGAGAGGGGGCATCAAGCTATACCCTCTGTCTGTTCCAGGTTTGACTGTCTTTGGTGTTTGACTTATTCTGACCCTCAGAATTAAAATCAGTAAGAAAAGGGAAATGAAGTCTACTTTTCCAGACCCCAATCTGCAGCGAATGAGTCAGAATTTCAGGCAATGGGTCAATTCCCTGCTTTTAAACTCACTTCCCTGGTGAGTCTTACACTCACTTGAGACTACAGTCACCGAAGCTGCTTATAGAAACATTGAAAACAGCACCTGCAGGCATTACTTGAGACCCGCAGGGCACCTGAACCTGAATCAAAGAATTGCTTCAGGCTGTTCTTTCTTTATCCACGCAAATGTCCTCATGAATCCTCTCTCTGACCTCCACCTTTGCTTCTCTTTATCCTCCCTTTCTCCCAGCATCTAGCTCAGTTTTCATTTGGTAAGTAGACCGACTTCTGAGGCCTTCATTGTCATTTGAGGACCCCTGTCCCCAGTCCTCGGACAGCTCCAGGAGCAAAAGGCAACCCCTGCAGGGACCACGGCAGAGCGCAGCTTCCTCACACCTCCTGGGTACATCCTCACAGCCTTTGCAAACAAAAATACACAATTTCTTTAATGTACAATTTTTATAACCTGACTGTGTACTCAAGCACCCATCTAAAGTGGGATGATCATTACTTTGGAAGTAACATATGAACAAGTGCAAATATGCGGCTTCCAAACTGAAAGAAGACAATGATCAGCTGTATGACCTTAGGCCATTAACTTTGGTTTCTGGTAACAGGTTTACTAATTTTTAAAGATGGAGTAAAGCAGAATTTCTCAACTTCGTCATTACTGGAATTTGGAACCTCATAAGTCTCTATAGTGGGGGTGGGGGGCTGTCTTGTTTAGTGTAAGAAGTTTTGATAACCAAAATGTCTCCAGGTGTTGCCAAAACACCTGGTGCTGGGGGAAGTTTCAGCAAAATTGCCTCCCAGTTGAGAGCCACAGTATTGAAGGCCCCATTTCATGGGATTCTTGAGATACTAAATGAGATAATGTATATAAAAGTGCTATTAGCTTCTCACCAATTGCACACAGAGGTTGTTTTCATGTATAGTAATTTAATCATGTTTGAAAGTAACTGTTAATGTGGTTCAAGCTACATAAACATCACACTAATTGGTAATAGTGATATGATACTTTTACGTATGTACACCAAAGAACTATATAAACTTGGATTTAAGCACACTGTGACCTTGGTCAATGACCTGGGCAGAGAGAGCCAGCCAAAGAGCAACACTTACACTCCCAGGTGACAGCCCAACACTGGTTTGAGCAGGATATATGTGATCGAATGCTTTCCCCTTATAAACAGGTACCTGTTAGAATCAGTCACTAATCAGCCTTTACGTTTCAACAATAGGAGTGTATTTTAAATGAGTAGTCCTGTGATATTACCCAGTAAAACAAATGCTGAAAGTCCATAAAGTTCAACTTTCCGTTCCCATTTTAAACCACTGCAGCTAGAATAGCTAAGTGATTAGAGTAAAACCAAAACCCTATAAGAAATTTTATTCGAGAGAGAATTGTACTTTAGTTCCCTTCCATTAATTTTTATAAATTATCATCCCTTTCTAAAAGCATTAAAGTTTCTTCCTTTCTCTTTCTCCTTCCTCCTCCTCCTCCTCCTCCTCCTCCTCCTCCTCCTCCTCCTCC
>PVKE010052082.1:0-10447 GCA_004027555.1 Craseonycteris thonglongyai | reverse complement strand
TGGGCACTTTTTAAAGTTTTAACATGGACTAGTCAGGGGTGGCGAACCTTTTGGCGATTGAGTGCCAAAGTTTATGAAATAAGAGTATACTTGCTCGACTCGCATGCCAACCCATCGAGTGAGATAGAGGTATCGATTATTTTTATGTCTATAAGAGGTATAGGATGTTTTTATAACAAAAAAACAATAATTCCGCGTGCCGAAATAATTGCTCCGTGTGCCACATTGGGCATGGGTGTCATAGGTTCACCACTCCCGGACTAGGGTATGCTATGATGGCTCAGTGAGTTGACTGTGTGCTTTGTAGCTGTGAGATCCGAAGATCAAGTTCAGGTCCATGCCATGGCCCATGTGGACCCATACGCTGAACTGTGGTGTGCTTCCTGTGTGGGGGGACGTTTGGCCCCTACTGTGGTGAGCTTCAATGTGAAAGTCCCCCGTTTTGACTCCCAGATCATGGGGGTTGTGCTTTCCATGTGGGAGGCCCCCTGCCTAGTTCCTTCCCAGCTCAACTCCACACTCACTTGTGTAGAATGAAACTATGTCAAAAAACTAGTGATGTACCACTGTGGAGACTGCTCTAGGCTCTTCCACTTCTCTCTCTGTCTCCCCCTGTCTCTATTTCTCTGTGTCAAAAACAATAAAATAAATCATAAAAAAAAGATGCACTAAAAACACACATTTGGAGCAAAAAAAAAGTATATGTGTCTCCAGATGTAAAATGGACCATCTAAGAAAAGGAGAAGACTTTGAGGTGGGGCTCTTTAGTAAATTAATACATTCAAAAGCAGTTAAGTTTGCTAGGACATTTAGAAAACCACGAAGATGCCCAGACAAGGTATATTCTCAGAAGAAGTTGGAAAAATGTTAAGCTTTCACCTTGGGCTGATATTTATGTTTAGTAAAACCTACATAGGTATTGAACTATTTCATCACAGAAAATATATACAAAAAATAAAGGAGGTAATTATTTTTTTTTATCTCTCTCTCTCTTTTGCATTGGTGTTATTGGTGGGTTTTTTTTTTCATATCTCTTTATTCAACTAAACTTCAGTACAAACATTAACTGAATATGAAGCTGACAAAGGGAGACATTACTGATATAGTACATGACAAGACATAATCTTTGCGAATATGGTTTGGAAATCTCTAAAACAGAGTACCAGTACCTCAGTCTTCAAAAATTAAGAAACAGCAAACACTGAGGAAGAAATATAATCAGATTTCTAGAGTTAAAACCTTATAATATTCAAATATTAAACTATTCATAAGAAATCTCAAAGCATATAAAGAAATAAAAAAATAGATGACTCATTTAAAAAGAAATAATTAGAGAGAAATCAAAATGGGAATGGGAAAGGCACTCCTCGAAAATTCCCATGGAAGTAAAAACAAATTGAACAACTATAATTCAACAAAGCATTCCCTATGCATCATACAAACACAGTTAAGAAACCCTCTCACCACATCAAATTATATGAAGGTGGGCTAACAGCAGCAAATTGGAGAAAAGTGAAAATTGTACAGATAGGGGCCATAGGACCTTGCTTTGAACTCGTTGCAGTCACAAAAGACAGGAGGGAAAGGGCTTCAGGTGAGAATCTCAGACATTATTCATGTTCTGAAAGACAGAGAATGACATGCAAAGGCAAAGGCTATGAGATGCCTCAGCCTGGACCTCACTCTGGTCCCTGGAGAGTAAAAAAGGAACCACACCCTCCTCTCGCCTATCTGTCCAACAGGCCTGCATGGGTCCCTAACAGCTGCCTGACCTTCCCGCCATCTGTCCAGAGCCTGAGCCTGAGATCGAGTAGTGGAGGGATGTCATTTCATTACTACTGCCCCCCCCCGCCCCCAAATCTGGTCTTCAACCTTCATTTTGGTTCTCAGGAGGCTGTGGGTGTGGTTCTCTGGCCATGAACATTCCCTGCCAGAGGGATCAGCACATAAAATGGCTGAACCTAGCTCTCAAAAGACCTAGGGACAAAGATCAAATAGAGAAGACAGTAAGCCCACACTGCCTTAGCTCTTTTCAGTGTCAGGCAGAAAAAAAGACACAAAGTCTGGTTGCCTTACCCCACAGTCCCAGAGCTCTTCTCACCCATCTGCTTCCAGTTCCTTCACCAGTCCCAGAAGAAACAGTAGAAGAGAGTGTCAGGTTAAAGAGAAGAATATGTGCAGTGCTGAGAATCAAGGAAAATGTTCCTGAGCAGCAGATACAGTGTGGCTAGTTCCATTAGAGGAAGAACAGCAGCAATGGGCTGTCAGCTGCCATTATTTGGAGACAAATAAAATATCCCCTTCTCCCAAAAACACACCACCCCCACCATTCCCAGCTGAAACCATCCAAGGAACACAGGGAAGCTGAGACAGAGGCACTTAAACTTTAGTAAGCAGGAGGAGCACTGGGAATCCATAGGCTAAGAGCTCCATGACCCATCACGTTTTCCCACGTGATCAGCACATTGGGACCAATGTGACTTTGTCAAAAAGAAGAAGCCAACCTCACAGCACACCATTCACCACAAAATTTAAAAAAAAAAGCAGCATAAGTAAAAGTAAAAAGATATAATGATAACCCTCAGGGGAAAAAAACAGCTCTTCATATCTGCCAGCTGCTGTATCTACTATGTTATTGTTCAGAAAAAGAAACAGTACAATATATAATAATCTTAAAGACATATACTTACATAACTAAATGACAGATAATTTTTTAAAAGATTTATTTTTATTATTTTTCATAAAGAGAGAGACAGAGAGAGAAAGAGAAGGGATGGGCCCAGAGCAGTCTCCATAGTGGTATATCATTAATTTTCTACATGGTTTCATTCCACAGGTGGTAGCAAGGGCTGTGCAGGGGAGGAACAAGCTGGTGGCCTCCCATCAGGGTGGGAGTCAAACAGAGGACCTCTGGGAAAACCAAACTAGGGGCACACCCCAGCTCAGCATATTCATCTGCACAGGTTGTGGCGGGGTTTGAATCTTCAAACCCTAGAGCTGCAAGTAAGTGCTTAACCTGATGAGCCATCTTGGCATCCCCAACAAAATTTAATATTGCAATTTTGGAAAAAAAACTTAATGCAAGAAAACACTTTTTAAGCAGTTCAATTATCTCAAAAATGAAATTAATGAGCAAAATTTTTTTTTTACCAAAGAGAATGAAATTAAAAAAATAGAAATTATGGAATTAAGAACTCAATAAAAGAGACAGAGAATGAAAAATTTAGCTTAAGAAACAAAACTGACCAGATGGAGTAAATAATTAATGATATCAAAGATAAAAATATAGAAATATCACAAAATAAAGAAGAAATAGACTTTAAAGTTAAAAGAAATGAAAGAACTTTACAGTAACTATCTGACTCTCTTAGTATTAGGAAGAGCTACATAAGAATAGTGGGTATACTGGAATAAGTAAAAAAATGAAAAGGGCACAAAGAGTCTAATCAATAAAATGGTAAACAAGAATTTCCAAACTTCTGGGAAAAAACTGGAACTTTTAACCAAAATAGAAACAGGACACCTACCAATGTGAATTCTAAAAGACCTTCTCCAAGGGATGTTATATTGGAAATGTCAAATGTTAATGACAAAAAAAAATAATTCTCAAAACAACCAAATAAAGGACAATAAATTGTAAAATGAAACCCATTAGATAATCATAAGACTTCTCAGCAAAAAAACTGACAAGAAAGGATAGAGTAAATCAACTATTCAAACTTTTGAAGACATAAATTATCAGCCAACAATAACATGTCTAGAAAAGTTATCCTTTAGATAGGAAGGAGGAAAGAAGACCTTTTGAGACAGAGGGAAGCTAAGGTAAATCTCATGCACAAGACCAAAAACAAACAAACAAACAAAACTGAAGAAGGCTATGTGACCTGAAACAAAAGGTCAAAAGCAATAGAGATAAGTTGGGAAAACCAAAAACATAATAGGAGAGAAAGTAGAGGTTTAAATTTTCAAAAAAAAATTAGAGATAAAAAGCATGCATAAAAAAATTGGTCACTAAATATACGACATTTTCTTTTTCTTTTTCTTTTTTAAGATTTATTTTCAGGGCAGCCGGGATGGCTCAGTGAATTAAGCGCTCACTTTGCAGTGCCGGGACCAAGGATCGAATTGCGGCCCCAGCCCATGCGGACCCATGTGCTGAACTGGGGGGTTCCCCCAGTTCAGTTCTCTCTCTGTCTCTCTCTATCTCTCTCTCTCGCTCTGTCAAAAACAATAAAAAAAAGAAGTCTTAAAAAAAAAAAGATTTATTTTATTGTTTTCAGAGAACGTGAGAGGTGGGGGTGGGGAGGCCCAGAGAAGTCTCCATAGTTGTATATTATTAGTTGTGACATGGTTTCATTTCATACAGGTAGATGTAGGGCCACATGGGGTAAGAAGGAAACTAGGGACCTCTCACGTGGGAGGCAAGAACCTTTGCAACCAAGCCATTCTTGTGGTTACCAGAGGCACCACAGTTTGGCATATGGGTTTTCATGAACCAGGACAGGGAATCAAATTCTGGACCTCATAATTGCAAAGCAAGCACTCAACCATTGAGTTATCCAAGCATCCCTTGACATTTTCTTTCACATAAACTTAATGATAACAATGTATAATTGCATATATATATATATATATATATATATATATATATATATATACATATATATATATATATATCAAGTTATTCAGAACTGACACACATAATAATAAAAACAAAAAAGAAAAACAGAGGAAAAAAAACAGAACACTACCAAACTAAAATAACTGACAGAAAGAAGAAAGCAAAGAAACAATAAAGACACCAAACTACCAGAAAATCTGCATATATCAATAATCACCCTAAATTTAAATCAACTGAATTCACTGGTATGAAGGCACAGGGTAGCAGAATGAATCAAAAAACAAACCTTTTTTCCCCAAAAAATAGATTAAAAAATAATCAGATTCTTTTGGAACCACAAAAGACCTTGAACTGCCAAAGCAATCCTATGAAAAAAGATTAACCAGGAAGCATCACACTCCCCAATTTCAATCTACACTAGAAAGCCTCAATAATCAAAACAGCTTGGTTTTGGAAAAAAAAACACACCGACCAATAGAATAGAATCAAAACCCAGAAATAAACTCACAAATATATGGGGTACACATACCTTTGAAGACAAAAGTTTTCAGACTTTTGGGGTAAATACCCGGAAGAGAGAATTCTGAGTAATATGGTAACTCTATTCTTTATTTTTGAAGGAACCTCTACAATTATCACTATACCATAATCACTATACCAATTTACAATCCCTCCAGCAGTGTATGACCATTCCTTCTCTTCATAGCCTCTCCAACACTTGTTATTTGTCTTATTGATGATAGCCATTCTAATAGATTTGACACAGTATTTCATTGTTGTTCTGATTTGCATTTACCGAAAAGCTAGTGAAGTTGATCATTTCATCATGTGTCTTTTGCCATTTTTATGTCTTTTTGGGAAAAATGTCTGTTCAGTCTTCTGCTCCATTTTTTAATTGGATTTTTTTGTTGTCGTTTTGTTATTGGTTGGTAGAAGTTTTTTATATTATTTTTATATAAGCCTCTTACCTGAGTCATTGTTTGCAAATATTTTCTTCCACTCAACTAGTTGCCTCTATTTTATTGATGGTTTCTTTGCTATGTAGTAGTTTCTTAGTTTCATATAGTTCCATTCATTTATTCTTTCTCTACTTCTCTTGCCTATGAAGTCAAATAAATAAAATTCTACTTGAACCCAGTGTCCATAATTGTAGTACCAAAGTTTTTTTTTTCCTTGAAATTTAATGTTAAAGTCTAATGTGAAAGTCTTTGAACCATTTTAAATTAATTTTGTTATATGGTCACACATCACATTCCAGATGTATTCTTTTGAATGTAGCTTTCCAATTTTTCCAGCACCATTTACTGAAGAGGCTTTCTTTTCTCCATTGTATTTTTTTCTCTTTTGTCAAATATTACTGACCCTATGGTATATGTGGGTTTATTTCTGGAGTTTCAATTCTGTTTCATATGTCATTGTGTATGTATTTTTGCCAACACCATGCTGTTTTTATTATTATCTCTTTATAGAACATACTGAAGAGTCAGAAAGTGTAGTGCTTCCAGCCTTGTTCTTTCTTACAAGATTGATTTGACTATTCAGTGTCTATTACAAATTTTTACAAATCTGATAATTTTTATTCATTTTTTGAAAGCATGTCTTTGGGATTTTAATGATAATTGCATTAATTCTATGTATTATCTTTGGTATATGGCCATTTTAACATTGTTGATTCTTCCAATAAATGAACATAGATTATCATTCCCTTTTATTGTGTCTGTATGGGTATTCTCAAAGTTTTGTCAATAGCATCTTATAGTTTTTAGTATATAAGTTCTTCACATCTTTTGTTGAGTTTATAACTAAGTATTTTATTCTTCTTTTTGTACTTTCATATATATATATATATTTCTCCTGATAGTTTTTGGTGATGTCGGTAAGATTTTCTTTATAAAGGATCATGACACCTGTAAAAAAAAGACAATTTATCTTCTTCTGCCCCATTTAAATGCTTTCTGTTTTGTGTTCATCTAATTGCTCTAGTTAAAAATTCCAGTACTATGTTGAATAACAGTGAAGACAGAAAATATCTTTGCCTTGTTTCTTATTTTATGAGAAATGGTTTCAGTATTTTCCCATTTTGTATGATACTGTTTGAAGTTTTCTCATATAGGGCTTTTTTTAATATTGAGGTACTTTCCTTGTATACACATTTTATTTTTTTAAATCATAAATGAATGTTGTATATCGTCAAGTGCTTTTTCTGCATCAGTTGATAGTCATATGGTTTTATCTTTTATTTTATGTGCTAGATCACATAGATTGATTTGAGTATGGAGAACTATTTCTGTACACCTGAAAGAAATCTCACTGAGTGCACAAATGGGCTGCTGACCAGGCCGCTGTGGTGCCGACAACCATGCACACACACGACCAGGCTGCTGAGCGGGCAACCATGGCACCTACACCCGCACAGACGACGTGGCTTTGGGTACGCTTCTGACTGGGTCATGGCTGCGCCCCCTACTGCGTGGCAGATCCGGCCTCTACCAAGCCTCAGCCCATCTGCGTCGCTGCCCTGTGGGTGTAACTCACAGATGCGATTAAAGGAAAAGCAGCCAAGCAGAAGGGAGAAAGACCAAAGCTCCTGTGCCCCACCAGCCAACCTGCTGAAAGAGAAATCTGCTATTGTGTCTCAGGCCCACCCTAGCTCTTACTCAAAAACCACTACCCCAGGCCACACACTTATTAACCTACTTTCTAACAGCTAAGACAGCAACCTGAAGTACCCCAGGACACAGAAGCTGTCTGTTTCTCCCAAGGCTCTCCCAAAATCTCCTCCTCCCACAAATGAGCCCCAAAAAATAAAAATAAAGAGAAGCCCATCTGATAGGCAAACCCCCAGAGGAAAAAGAGACTCATGCGTAAAGCAAAAAGAACCACATTAAACACAATGCACACCTCAGAATCCAAAGCTCCTCAAGAACATCAGGGGCATTCTTTAGTAAAGGAGCTGGCACACTTGGAATCAAATCTAAGTGAAACAGAATTCAAGGCTGCAATACTCAAGACACTCAGAAAGCTCACTCAACGCTGGCAAAGTACCCAGACACAGTTAAATGACCTCAACAAGAAATTTTCTGAGCAAAATGAGTACTTTACCAACAAAATTGAGAAGCTAGAGCAGAACCAAAAGGAACTCCTTGAAATGAAAGGCATCATGGCAGAGCCGAAAACAGAACTGACCAGCATAAAAAACAGTGTTGACAAGCTAGAGGAAAGGATGAGTGAAATCAAAGATAGAAACATGAAAATGTCACAGATTGAATAAGAAAGGGAAATGAGAATCAAGAGAAATGAAAGGGCCCTACAACAAAACTCTGACTACATCAGAAAGAACTATATTAGAATAAAAGGTGTACCAGAAGGAAGCAAGTGAAATCTTCTCAGAGTCTACTAAAACAAATAGGGGAAGAGAAATTTTCTAACCCATGGAAAGAAGTACAGCCCCAAATTCAAAAGGAAAGCTGGATCCCTAACTACCTAAACTCTAGCGGATCTTCTCCAAGGCACATTGTTCTGAAGATGACAAAAAACAAAGATAAAGAAAGAATCCTCAAGGCTTCCAGGGAAAAACAAAATATAACTTTCAAAGGAAAACCTATCAGGCTGTGACCAGACTTCTCAGCAGAAACTCTGCAAGCCAGGAGTGAGTGGACCCAATCTTCAAAATATTAAAAGAGATAAATTTCCAGCCAAGAATTAACTATCCAGCAAAATTAACATTTAGATATCAAAGAGGAATTAAGGCCTTTTCAGATATACAGAAGCTGAGGGAATTCTCCAGCTCAAAACCGGCACTCCAAGAAAGACTGAAGGAGGTTATTCGACCTAAAAGAAGAAATCAAAATTAATGGAGAAAAGTTGAAACAAGAAAAAAATAAAAAGGAAAGAAGAAATAGATACAGGATATCCTCATATATCAATCATCACCCTGAATGTAAATGGACTGAACTCACCAATAAAAAGGCACAGGGTAGCAGACTGGATTAAAAAACAAAATCCAACCATAGGCTGCCTAGAAGAGACACACCTCAGCCACAGGAACAAACATAGACTCAGAGTAAAAGGATGGCATACAATACTCCAGGCAAATGGCAGTCAAGAAAAGCTGGAGTGGCCATACTGATTTCTGATGAAAAAGACATCAGGATAAAAATAATAATAAGACATAAAGATGGACATTACATCTTGATAAAAGGGACAATACAACAAGAAAACATGACACTCATCAATATATATGCCCCGAATCAGGAAGCACCAAAATTTATAAAGCAACTACTAACAGATCTAATAGGAGAATCTGACAAAAGCACAATTATAGTAGGGGATCTAAACACCACCCTGACAACATTGGACAGATCATCCAAGCAGAAAATAAATAAGGACATTGCAGCTTTAAATGATACATTGCAGGAAATGGACATAATTGACATTTACAGGTCATTCCATCCTACAACACAGGTCTATATATTTTACTCTAGTCCCCATGAAACATTTACGAGGATAGACCATATCCTGGGACTTAAATCCAATCTTACCAAATTTAAGGGCATCCAAATCATATCAAGTGTATTCTCAGACCACAAAGCGTTGAAACTAGAGCTCAATTGCAAAAGGTCAAGTGCAGAGAGAATCATATATATGTGGAGATAGAACAACATGCTATTAAAAGGTGACTGGGTCAAAGAGGAAATAAAACAAGAGTTTAAAAAATTGTAGAAATGAATGACAATGAAAACACGACATACCAAAATTTCTGAGACACAGCGAAAGCAGTATTAAGAGGGAAATTTATATCATTACAGGCCTATCTCAAGAAACAAGAAAATCTACAAGTAAACACCCTCACATCTCATCGTATAGAGCTAGAAAAAGAAGAATAGAAGTCCTCAAAAGTCAACAGAAGAAAATAATTAATAAAAATTAAAGCAGAAGTTAATGAAATTCAGAATAGAAAAACAATAGATAAAATTAATGCCACAAAGAGCTGGTTCTTTGAAAAACTCAATAAAATCGACAAACCACTGGCTAGGCTCACCAAAGGACAAAGAGAAAAATCTCATATTTCCAGAATATGGGATGATAGGGGAGAGATTACAACTGATGCTGCAGAAATACAAACAATCATAAGAGATTCTTATGATAAACAATGCCAACAAATTTGACAATCTAGAGGAAATAGACAAATTTCTAGAAATATATAGTTTACTTAAACTGAACCAAGAAGATTTGGATAACTTAAATAGACCAATCAACAGTACAGAACTTGAAACAATTATCCAAAAATTGCCCAAAGGCAAAAGGCCTGAACCAGATGGCTTTACCAATGAATTCTACCAGTCATTCAAAGAAGAACTAATGCCCATCCTCCGCAAACTACTCCAGAAAATTCAAGATGGGGAAGCCGGGATGGCTCAGTGGGTTGGGTGCTTACTTTGCAGCGTCGGGGACCAAGGATCGAATCCCGGCCCCGGCCCATGCAAAACCATGTGCTGAGCTGGGAGCTCACCTTGTTCAGTTCTTTCTCAATCTCTGTATCTCTCTCTCTCTCTCTCTCTCTGTCAAAAATAAATAAATAAATAATTAATTAAAATTAAAAAAAAAAAGAAAATTCAAGAGTACACAGTAGGGGAAAGCCGGGACGGCTCAGCGGGTTGAGCGCTCGCTTTGAGGCCACGAGGACCGAGGATCGAATCCCGGCTCCGGCCCAGGCAGGACCCACATGCTGAACTGGGGAGTTCCCACAGTTCGGTTCTCTAACTGTCTCTGTCTCTGTCTCTCTCTCTATCTGTCAAAAGTAAAATAGAAATAAATATGCACTGA
>PVKE010052081.1:0-10446 GCA_004027555.1 Craseonycteris thonglongyai | reverse complement strand
CTGCTTTACCAATGTTAAAATCTGGTCACCTTAATGTAATCTATCCCTAAAGTAGCTGTTAGTACAGTATAATCCACTACAATTTGAAGAAGTCAAAGATAATTGAAACAGTTTGAATAAAAGGCAGTCGAGCATAGTGGTTAAAAGACAAGATTTATTAGCTTTGTGACCTTGAATAAATTGCTTAATATCTCTGTGCTTAAGATTTCTTGTCTGTAAAGTGAGCACTGGGAAACTGGTCTAGTCACTGTAGTCATGGTTGTTGTGTGGATAAAATGAGATATGTAGAATAGTGCCTGACCCCTAATGAACAATAAATATTAGTTGATACTTTGGAATGGCCCTTACTATTATTATTTTTTTGGGGGGGGGCCCTTATTATTTTTTTTAAATTATTTTTACCTTTTTTTTAGTGCATTTTAAAATCTAAATGTACATGAAATTAAGACATTGGAATAAAAGGATTGAAATTAATCATTTGATTAGACTCTAATCGTGTAAAGTTCCTAATGAGTGTGCTTGTGTTCTGGCTAATTGAGTTTTCTAGATAGCTGATGGTTAGGTTTCATAATTGGGTTTATTGTGGGACTTCAGATCATTGTTTTGAATGTCATGCTAATTTAGTTCTGAAGGTCTAGAATATTGGATTAACTTTATTCAGCATGTTCTCTCAAAACAATGTTTTGATTATATGTCTGATATGAGTTTGTTTTGATGTCATTTTTCTCTTTTCAAATTGAGATCAGATGAAATCAAGTTAGTTATGGGTTTTGGTTTCTTGAGTACCAGTGAGTTGGTTTTATTACACATGTAATCTCTAATTAGGTAACCTGTCAAGTTATAACAGTTAATTTGTAAGTTATTTTGAGCTGGTAATACATTTTCTCCATAAACCATGATCAGGTGCAGGGCAGCCCCCCAAAGGCAGTCCGGCCTGAAATAGAGATACCAGGACCTACAGGGCCACAGGGCCTAATCATCACATAAGAATTTCCTGTTGGAAAATGGCTAATGGACATGACAATCAGCATATAAGATCACATTTTTCTGACCTCCCAGCCTTTTCCCTAAGCTGTGTGACCCTGGCTTCGTCTATAACATGAATTGTTTGGAACATGCCTCCAAATTCTTTTTTCTTGGGGAGGAGGGACGTGGACTTTATGATTTCGTGATAGCAGGATGTGTAAGTAGATGGCTTAGGACATAGGGGTTAGGATAGTCTCCAGGGTGCTTGGGTGAATGAGATGGAGCGCTCCAGGCCCCTGGTGCAGCAGAATCTTGGCTGTGAGCATTTGTGCAAGTGAGAGAGCTCCAGGCCAGGTAAGGGAAGGTGAGTCACCCGCAGCCTTCAGGTTCCTGTAGGGCAATTGGCAACTAGATGCAAAGCATTTGTATGTGTTTGTAAGGGGGGTGGGGGCGCTGCTGGTAGTGGGTCTTTAAATTTTTTTTCCGGGAGAGTTTAAATGGATTGAGGGTTAGCAGTTTTATCAATTTTAAAAGCACACTTATTTTTTTTGCTTTTACTTATCTGTTTTATATGAGCATGCATTTACATTTGATTTCTGTTGTAAGATGGTAGTTGTTTTTTTTTTAAACAAACAATATGCAAAGCATTAAAAATCCTTTTCCTTCTTCTGTGCCTTCTCTGTCAGAGGATCTGAATTGTTTATACAATCCAGCTAGCTTTTGGTCAAGTACATGTTTTTAAATTGTGTTGAACATGTAAAGAAAAGACAGACTTGAGCTTTTTAAAAGTTATTCCTGTCAAGTCCCATGTAGCTTCACATGTCAAACATGACTTGAAAATGTTTCCCCCAAGTGGCCATGTCTTAACAATTTATGTTCTTGAGAGAGTTCCTTGGAAGGAATTATATTCTGGGAGGTCACATTTTTCTTTCAGTTCTATTTCCAAAGTGAAAATAAACTTCTGTTTTTTGACTTGAACTTTGAAAAGAATTCAATGAAGAGCTTTTAGAACTGTGCAATGGTTGTGTTATATGGAACTGGGCTTCCCCATCTCTGTAATCAGAAATGAGTCTTGACAGTTTTCTTTGTAGCTATAAAAATGAAGAGAGAAAGGGAAGAAGAGATAAAAAATGCTGAGTCTGGGAAACTATTCTAGTCCCTTAAATCTCAGCAACATAATGTCTGTTTATATTAATGGGGCAGGACCAAATAATTATTTTTAGTTAAATATTCCCCCCCCCCCCCCCCCGGGAAATCCCTTTGAAAATTCCTCACATTTTCTCATTGAAAATACATGAATGACTACAATTTAATATTTAGCATAATTTGGAAATGTAGAGTTTTTACAATGAAATTCCAAAGTGATAATATTTGGTTATTCAGTTTTCTTCTTGATTATTTGGTGTAATGGAGAACTGGTAATAGGAATAATCTAGAAATACTTTTACTATACTAAGTCTTTGAAAGGAATATACTTCATGTTTTGAGTCATAATGTAGTACTTTAAGTTGAGTCATGGTGAATATCTGCTTCACAAATGATTGGAAGTATATTTGTTCTGAATTACATTGTGTCCCTTTTGTTCAGATAGATCTTATACCCCAGTTCATATTAGAAATAGACCATATTAGCTCTCAGATGGCATTGTATGGATTTAGACCAAGTTGAAATCTTCTTTTAATATATTTTAGTTTTTTTTTTCCTGGGTTAGAGATAATAATTAAATACTTAAAATGTTAAGTGTTATTGTTAAGTGATGGGTGGTCAGAGGAAAAACTATGAAGAGGAAAGCAAGTCATTAGGAGAAAGCAGTGATAAAATTCTTTATTGACTGTGGTCATTGCAGCACCTTGAAAGGTAAAGTACAATTGTCCTTAGCATTCAAAGATGTAACTACTATGGGACAGTTAAGCTACCTGCTTTTATTTTTCTTTATTATCTGCAGAGTATTTTTGGTGATTCATTTCATGCTACACACATTGTCCTGGATGATGAGCTGGCTTGATAGCCATGGAAGTGAACAGTGGGTATTGACTCATCTGAAAAATCTGTGCACATGGGTAGTCTTTTAAAAACTTTAGCTGATTTTTAAGAAATTTACTTTCATATATCTAAACATCATGCTGGTTTTGCTAGTCATGGTTTTTGTTGTTGTTTTTAGTTTTAAGATACTATTTATTGTCTTCTCAAGGTGAGGATTTAGTTCTTTCTTCTTCCCTCGATTTAATGCCCACATACAACGATACCTCCTGCCCCACCTGCTCGCCTGAACACTCATATTATAGCTTTGTCAATTCAGCGTTCATTGTTTACATTATGATGGTGTTTGCTGTTCAGAGCAGAGCCATAGCATCAAACAAGATTACTTTCCCTTTATTATACACCTTTTGTTTTCTCTGGCATTAGTGGTCCTGTTTGGAATGTGTGTTTCTATGTATTTGTTATTATCTCAACTTTAAACTCTACCCTATCAGTATCTTCTTTATACCATAAGATTTATTTCAATTTCATCTTCCTTGAAGAATTTCTCCCTGACTTTCTGATCTAACCTCATCTGGATTGGTTCTTCTCTGTGGCCCGTATGTGGCTGTCACTCTATGATCTCCTTTACTGTCATTCTGGAGATTTTCCTCTCTTCTGATGTCTGCCTCCTGTCACACCTTCTTCTTGATTTACCCATTTTGGTGGAGCTCTGTCCCTGGGCTGATTTTAGGGTCAACTCTTGAATCCCAGCATTCTGAAATTTCACAATGATGTCATTCCACGAATCTGTGTGTGTTTTAATTAACATTGTTGGGTACTTGATTAGCTCTTTGAATCTAGAAACTCTTGCTTTAGTTCTGAAACTTGTTTTTGAACTAATTCTTCTTTTACTCTTTATGATTTCAGATGTTAGATCTTCTGGACTGATCTTGAAAGTTTATCTTTTCTCTGTGCTTTTCCATGTCATTGTATTGTGTTCCTTTCTGAGACATTTCTTTTTTTTTATCTTTGAATTTTTAATTTTTTACATGGAATGTAATTGTTTATTAACTTTTTAAAATTTCACCTTTATGGGAGGTATAAGACTGTAAGATATTTGAAGTGTGCATCATGGTGATCCGATGTATCTGTTCATTGTGATTAATTAAGACATCTAATTAATTAAGACATTGAGCACCACACATATTAGTCCTTTTTGTGTGTGTGAAAACATTTAAATTCTACTCTCTTAACACATTAATTATATAATACAATGTTACTGATTGTTGTCATAATGTTATACATTTAATTTTCAAATCTTATTTATCTTATAACTGAAAGTTTGTACTCTTTCATCAGTCTCTTCCAATTTCCCATCCCTCCTCTTTCCACCTCCTCTCCCTCCCCCACCGCCACTGCCCCAGGCAACCATTTTTCTACTCTCTGTTCCTATGAGCGTGACATTTTTTTTTCTCTTTAAAGTTCACGTATGTGTTATATCATGCAGTATTTTTTTTTCTGTCTGAGTTATTTCACTTGCGTAGTGCCTTTAAGGTCTAACATACTGTGACAAATGGCAGGATTTTCTTTCTCATGGTTGAATAATATTCATGCACACACATATACACAAAAGATGCAAGATATATAATAGAACAATATAATATATATGATAGACTAATATAACAATGTATTCTATTATGTATATACTTGTATATCGCGCTCTCATATCTTTTTTATCTATTCATCAGTTGAGGAACACTTAAGTTGTTTCCATGTCATGGCTATTCTGAATAATGCTGCAGTGAACGTGATATTTCTTATTCTTTCTCTTCTGTCCTTCTATTGAGCTTTTCATTTCCACTGTCAGGTTTTTAGTTTCCAAGAACCTTTTGTTGATGTTGTTGTTGTTCTTGTTGTTGTTGTTCTGAGTGCTTTTTTATATAACACCCTGCTCTGAAGTTCATCACTGCCTCCTGTCATCTTTTTTAGCATATTAGTGATTTGTATAAGTTGTCTTTACCATGAATAGTGTTTCTTCCAGGTTGTATTTTCTGTTTTGGTTTCTGTTGTAGTGATTTCCCTGAGGTGTCTGGTAGCCTTTGGTTGTCTACTATTTTCTAAGCAGGGGAATGGAAAGGCTGATGGGAAGCTCTAAGGATTTAGACTGAGCATGTTGACTGGCTGGCAGATTTTGTTGGGGTCGGAGTGGGGGAACCCTGCTGTCAGTAACTTTGGGTTATTGGAGGCTGGCTGGTCAGATTCTCTAGAGAAAAACATTTCTAATCTCTTAGCTGGAGGGTAAGCCCTGGCTATTAGCTTTCTGGGGACTGTGTGGAAAGAAGGCAGCGGGTGGGGGTAGGGTGGGATGGGGAGTATGAGCATTCAGAATGCATCTGATAATCCCTCTGCTTTTGGTAGGTTCTCAACCATGCTTTGTGTTCTCAAGCCAGAAACCCTGTTTGAACCTCTTCTGAGAATTAACTCCCAGTCTTCTGCCAGGGCAGGTGAGGGATGGTCCCTGGTGGCTTGGAGCGTGGGGGTGAGGGTGGGGACAGGTAAGGTGTAGGGTTCAGACTGCTTAAGCAATTTTCAACCACTCTTTATTGTAGCTATTCCCCCTTTTCCAAGAAAGCACTTCTACTTTAGAAGTGCTTGTTAGCACCAATGCTTGAGCTTGGAGAACTCTGCTGTGTAAATTGTGTAGATTCTTAGCTTCCAAGCTGGTTTAGGATTGGTTTACCAGGTCTCCAGGCCTGTACTGCTAAACCTTTTTCTTCTTACTGCTTCTAAAAATTTTCTTGTTACCTCTTCCTCCATTCTCCCCATCTTCTGAAAACAACTCCTTTGTTGCAGTTTTAGCTTTAGTTTGAGAGGGTTCTCGATTTGATGCTTCTGTTCCGTTCACCCCTTTGCCTGTGTGTGGGTCTCAAAAAGAGCACCTTTCCTTTATGCTTCTTGTAGCTCCCTGTTCTGTTGGGCGTTCTAGCCATCAGACCAGAATGCGTGTCAGCTTTGACTTCCTTTTCCTTTGCTTCCCCCATTACATATCCAACCAGTGAACAATTTCTTCCTGAACAAGATCTCTCTTATTCTGTTGTATGAGTCACAGGGCCACTGTGTTCCCAGAAGTACTAAAAAGGAGCAGGGTGAACAGTGAGCCTCAGTCCAGTCTTAAACGAGGTGCCTTATGTGGAGCGTCCTGTCTGGTCCCCAGGGCTGGGTGATGTCTTCTGGGTGAAGTGGAAACTCTACTGTGGGCTCATAGAAGGGAGAGAAACTCCTAGTTTTTTCTTTTTGTCTTTTCTTTTTTGGCAGTTTTGCCATGCCACCAGCAAGGCCAACATAACACTCACAACATTTTTGAAGCAAAAATGTGTGGGTGTCCCCCTTACATTAAGCAATTCTGACACTAACTACCTTTAGGTGGTGAAGACTCCACAGGTTAAGGGCTTCCCCAGTCCCTGAAGACCGCCTCTCTACTTCAGACGTCCCAGGTAGTGACCCGTATTTCTGATCAACTGGCTGTAAATTGGGGGTTCTCACAACTCTCTCTGCAGGTTTGACAATTTGCTATAAGCTCGCAGAATTCAGGGAAATGGGTACTTAACATTTGTTGATCTAGTATAAAGGATATGTAATAAGATAAGAGGTACATATGGCGAGATCCTGAAGACTCCCAAGCACAGGCGCTTCTGTCTCTGTGGAGATGGGGTGTGCTATCCTCCAGCATGTGGATGCGTGCACCAACTAGCTCTCTGAACCGCATCAATTAGGGTTTTTAGTGGAGGTCTCATTACATTTGCACAGTTGATTAAATCATTGCCGATTGGGAATTGAGCTTAATTTCTAGCTGCTCTTTTTTTCCCCACAGGTGGAGATGGGGGTGAGAAGAGTGAGGTGGGATTGAAAATTCCAACCCTCTAATCAATCACGTGGTTGGTTCCTTAGGTAACCAGCCCCAGCTCCTAGAGTCCCTTCAATATGAATTCAGCTTGCTCCTCTCACCTTTATCACTCAGGAGATTCCAAGGGTCCTGGGAGCTCTGTGCCAGGAACCCAGCCCCAAAATATCTCTCTTAGAGCACAACCAGATGCAGGCCCCAGGATTATACTTACCCCAGGCTTTATCATTCTGGGGCCACATCATTTCAGTAGTCTTTTAAGAGTTTTCCCTCTTCAATCATTCCTTGGCCTACCAAATTTATCTTGCACTTTGCTTCTAGATGAATGTTCCTAGGACATTCTTTATGTCACTTTCTTAGTTGAAAACTTATTGCCTTCAACATGATGTCTGAAGTCTTGACAAAAAGCCATTTCTAATCTGATATATGACCATTCATGGTCAGCAGCCAGGCTTCGCAGTTCCATCTTTGCTGACGTTGTGACCTGGGCCACATCCCGCCCCCTGTCCTGGTTTCCTCCCATGCCACATGGGAAGATTGTGATATTCAGAGTTGGGTAATAATAAAGTAAGATGAATCTTATCAAAAACTTTTTTGAGCTAAAAGTCTTATAAAGGTCTAGCTTATTTTTAATTCATATTACTATTAAGTATAGCTCCAATTTTTCTCCAGTGCTAACAGTACCCCCTCACCCCCCTGCCCCAGCGAGGCTAGTTTGTAACAGTTCTCTGACTGTAACTTGCTCATTTTTGCCCCCATGCTTTCAGTTTGTGCCCTATTGAGAATTCATAAACAACTGGATCAGTGGTCAGTTATTTAGGTCTGACATCTGCCTTGATCACTCAGGGTCTCAAGCATGGTGTCTGTGCCCAGCGTATTGTTGAATGTGCGAATGTTGCTTCTACTTATATTCTATCCTAGAATGATCTGCCCTTTCTGCTCTGTATATCTAATATGGTACCTACCGTATGTTTCTGGGCTGAGTTCACAATCCCTAAAATTCCTAATGTCTTTTCTTCCTACTTAAATACTAAAAGCGAGAATAGTTTGCTTTTCACATTATACATATCGCTGAGATCCAGCTAAAATACAAAATCCTCAAGAATGGGACCTGCCTTGTCCTTCTTAAGACTCTAAACAAAATAGCGGAGACACTCATCAGTGTGCAGGCAGAGATCCAAACATAGGGACAATGGGTGAAGTTAAAACACGTGTTAGAATTTTGAAGATTACATTCTAGAGTTTGACAGTATGATGCTTGGGCAAGTTATATCACTTCACTAGGCCTGTGTTTCCCCATTTGAAAAGTAGATAAATGAGATTGCATGATCTCTAGAATGCAAAGTAAAAAAAACAGAGGAGTTTTCGTGTGTTTTTAAATTCCTAAGCAGCCACACAAAATGTGATAGTATGAACTAACCTCAGACAGAATAGATGAATAGGGTAAGAACTGAAGTTCTGATGATTTCATTATATAGTATGACTTTGGTTACTGAATGCAGCTGACATTTCTTTATTTTGGGTAATAAAAGGAAGTTATATTTTCCTTGGGGTCCTGCTTAAAGTAGATGCTGTTCATGCTGTCTTAATATTTGGCATATGTCCATTTAATGAGTTCTTTCTGAGTGGTCCTGTGTTTTTCACATAGGACCACTATAGCAGAGATATTAGAATATGTTTTTATTTTCTTTCTGATTTTAGAGGTAGAGTTAAATATTAACAGTTAAAATTGTGTAGAAATATATAAGTAATGAACTTCAGAGCCCTGTTCCACAGATGTAACTACTATTGGCGGTTGATGTATACGGAAGGATTTAAAAATCACAGATGCTTGCCAATTATTAATACCTCATCTGTTATTTCCCTTTCTAAATTAATGTTAATGAGTATATGGAAAAGATATGAAAGTAGAGAAAATAACGAACAATATAAAACTATATTCCTTGAGCAGGCAATTAAAGGGTCTGAAATTCTCTCTTGTTAGCTGTTCTCCATTTGACTTACTTGGGATTTGGTGAGTGAATGAAATTCTAGAAGAGAATTGAAAACATTGTGGTTGACCAAACATTGACATTTTATCCGCCTTTTCTTTCCCTGTTCTTTAGGATAATATCTCAAGTATATGCATTTCCATTCAGTCCTTCCTAAGAGAAATTGCATTGTGTTGAGTGATGGTCAAGCTGCCCTCCTTAATTTTTTCATATACATTCACTTGGATGTTTTTTACATTTTTTATATCATGAAAATCCAAAATTTTGGTGTTCTTAGTGTTGAAGTTTTTCATTATTTCAAGCTAGCTTTTAAGAATGCAATAGGTTGTTTTATTGTTTTTATTTTGTTTGTTTCCTTTCCTTCCTTCCTATTGTTTTACCTCCTATTGACCAGCAGTAGAAAGAAATATTCTTTAATTTTGGTAAGAAAGACAGGGTTGTGGAGCAGACTATGCCTTTTAGAATCCTAGAAAAAGCCCTTAACTAAAGCATTGATGTTGTACATTGCTGTTGGACTTTGAACTTCGAAACAGCCCAGGAGTAGGCATTTTAAAATTCTGCTTAGGTTCTCCTGCTGTGCTTGTGTGATTAATTCAGTTCAGAGATGGCACTGGGCTTGCCTGTTCCTGCACATTGAGCTCTTCTGGCTCTTTGCCTTTGCCAAGGAACTGCTGCATTAACGGGATGTTGACAGCAGTAGTAATGAGGGCCCTACATTTCCCAGGGTACATAGCTCTGGAACACTAGTAGTTGCAAATAGGTATAATTTTGGGGAAAAAAACCTGGACAAAAATATTATTCTATACATTTCAGTGAGAAAAGCATTCTTTTTGAAATAGTCATGCTGAGAGAGTATGTGTTTAATCCATTGTTGCTGATGTTGCTAAAAACATTGTTGAGTTTTTAAGAAGCTGAATCTGGAGTCTGTTAGCACATTTATATTTTGGGTTTTGAATTCACGGTTTAGTTGTATGATTAAATTCTCCTCAGAATGATTCCAGTGCTACAGAATTTGATTCCCTGCACTCACCAGTCCTGCTCCCTCTTCAGCGTGAGTCAGTCAGCATGTTGGTATCTGTCCTCACAGCCCCCATCACGTTGTTTAGTCGTCCTCCTATTGATAGACATTTGGGTGGTTTTTCAGTTTTTTCAGTTTTTTACTGGTAGCCACCTCACTGCGTAGCAGTATTGACATCTGGCATTACTGAGGAGCATGGATTTGATTCTTGGCAAAGTTTGGTGGCAAAAATCTGGTGATAAGGTGTATACTCAAGCTCTTTAGATATTCTGATTTTGACACGGAGGGAGAGTTTCCAGACTCCCTCCTGGAATAAATGCCTCATGATTCTTAATTTGAGAGATAATATTGATCTAGATATATCTATCCCTGATGTGTGTATGTGTGCATGTGTTCATCTTATTCTATAATCAGGCCATTGTAGTAGATAAGGCTTTTGAATTGCCTTTAGTTATCGTAGGTAATTTTTATGAACCTTTAGTTAAATAAACATTTTAATTCTTCGTTTTCCTCTTTGACAGCTCCCTGTCCCCAATTATAGCTGCTGTTTTTTTTTTTTTTTTTTTTTTTTTTTTTTTTTTTTTTTTTTTTTTTTTTTTTTTTTTTTA
>PVKE010052080.1:0-10448 GCA_004027555.1 Craseonycteris thonglongyai | reverse complement strand
TTGGGACACCCTTTATAAACAAGGCCATGGCCAACAGCGGCATAAACATCTGGCAGATCCAGTACCAAACGCAACAGTGTGAGGATGAATATTCAGAGTTCCTACGAATTCTATCATTCCAAGCCCAAATGTTTGTAGAAGGAAGTGTGCATTTTATTTTTAGGAGGCAGATCACCTTCACTAATTAAAAATTGTGATGACCAGCATTATGGACACACTCAATAGTTTGGTGTTTACCTGGAGAAGGGGGAGAAGGGGGGAGGGAGAGTTGTGGGGGGAGGTGGGAGTGGGCACCAGATATACGGTGGTGGAGGGGGACCTGATTCTGGGAGGTGGGCACATAATGCGACGCATGCGTGATGTGATGTGAACTTGTACTTCTGGAAACTACCTAATTGTTACCAACCAATGTCACCCATTAAATTTAACAATAAAATATAATTAAAAATAAAAATAAAAAAGATAGACTCAGTAAAGTACTACTAAAATCTGAAAAAAAAAAAAAATTGTGATGAAATAAAGAATCCACTACCAAGTCTCCCATATTGCTCTCTTTAGTAAGACTGAGAACTAATCAGTCATCTCCCAGATACCTATTGTAAAAGCCCACAGTCTGGCCAGCCCTGTGACTTGGTGAACTAAGGAGTCCGTTTAATTTGATCGTGTTAGTGTTATTTTCATAACTAGTTTGCAAACTATAAGACTTGAGAAAAAAACGCAAGTAGAAGGTTCCAAGAGCAACAAAAAATGGTAGAAATTGGTTATACCCTAAGGAGAACTTGTAGCCAAAATGTGTCTGCCCCGAAAGCATCTCAAGAACCTCAGAGAGGTAGAGCCAGGGAGATTCACATGGTCTGAATTTGATAGAGGAAATATTCTGATCCTGAAGAGGGCTGCTGAGATCTCTACAAAGTGCTACAGCAGCGGTGTCCAACCTTCTGGCTTCCCGGGGCCACACTGGAAGAATTCTCTTGGACCACACATAAAATGCACTAGTACTAACGATAACTGATGAGCTAAAAAAAAAAGGTCACAAACGAATCTCATAATGTTTTAAGAATTAGTGTTGGACCTCACTCAAAGCTGTCGTGGGATACAGTTGGACATGCCTGTGCTCTAATAAAATCTAGCCTGCCTGGACTCCGAGCCGATCCACACCAGTCAAAAGTTAGCATTACAGTCAGTTCTCCACTCTCTGTTCTGGGGGAGAATTCTGCCAAGCCAAATTCTGTGTGTGTGTGTTAACTTTTTTCATTATGAAAATAATTCACATTAATATTTAAAAGTTTAGAAAATAATAGTAAAGTGAAGAATAAAAGAAATCATCTACCATCCCACTTAGCAGATAGCTACTGCTAACATTCTGTGTATTTTCTTCCAGTCCTTGCTCTACATATATCAAGTTCTGTTTGGTATTAGTTGTGTTTGTTTTATCCATTGCTGTCATTGACCAAAACATTCACTTTGCAAGCTCCCTTATTTTTTTTTACTAAAAATCGTGCCACAAGTTCTCTCCCTGTATGTGTAGGCAGCTCCCTATGTGCTGTTTTTAAGGGCTGCCTGGATTCTTTAATTTTAGGGTGGCTCCTCCTACAACCCCTGCCTTTTCTTTCTTCCCAGGTCGGCTCCTCCCAGAGTCAGCTGGCCTGTGCTTAGAAAAGGCAGGCACATTTTATCATAAAACAGCCTGGGCTGGTAAAGGAAGTCGGCTGTCTCCAAAACTCATAATGCATTTCATTACCTTTGGATTATCAGTGTGGAATTATTCACATCACTGCCCTTAATTATCCACCTCGCTGCCTGCTTCATTAGCATGGAGGGTGGAACTGAGGCTGAACTGTATTCTCTTCAGAGCCTCAGTCACTTCTGATTAGTGAGTTGCTTAGAAAATGGCCTCAGCTCAAGCAGGCCACTGCCAGTTCGTGTTCTGTACAGGCAAAGTATGTCATTTATATTCTCTCTCTGGGTCAGCCAGAAGGCGAGCAGTTAGCGGGGTGGGGGCAGGAGCAGTGAGGAGCAGTCAGGCCTCCATGGCCCGACCAGCCCTTCTCTACTGCCCTCTTTCCCTTCTGCCTGCCCCCCAGCGCTCTCTCTTTACCCAGCTTCCCCTCGTGAGCGTGCATGTGAGACAATAGCAACTTGCAATCTTGTAATACCTCTCATTCCTCCACCTCCTCGGTCCTCCTGCCACTCAGGATAGCCCCTAACAAAAGGCCCCAATCTGAACCCCAAGGCAGGCCTGCGCTGATTCAAAGCAGGGATTTGAATCCATTTAAACAGCAAACCGACGACCACAAACCCGCCACACTCCATTACTAACCTCCAAGTCAAATAGAAACACTCGTGTTCTTCATCTTCATTTTCTTTCTCGTTAAATAGGAGCCTCGTGCAATCTCAAATGCATATACAGTATTTTTAAAGGCTTGAAGCAGGATATAAACACAAACCTCCAAAGTAAAACAGAACCGTCACAATCCTCCACCATTATTTAGCAGGAGCCCCTGTCAAAAGCTCTGTATTTAGACATGACACACCTCTGCAAACCACTTAAAAGGAATTCCTGGCAGATAGGCATTTTTGTTTTCTTAAACGCTAGCCTCTAAGCGCTATGGCTGAGTGCTGCTTTTTCAAAGGCCGGCACTATCATCACCTACGGGTTTGCGGCCCTTCTCCCACTGCTCAAAAATATGTCTGTACAGTCTGCTGTCCCAGGGTTGGGGCTGTCTGTCGCTCACCAGCTGGGACAGTCAGAGGCTGTTTCTCCCCTAGTCCCAAGGCGAACAGAGGCTCCTTGTCTGGAAGGAGCCAGCCAGGAAGCGCCTGCTGCTCTAGTGTAAACGTGGACGTTCACTTAAGAAGCCAGGCTGTCTAGAGAATGCACTCTGATCACACAGGATAGAGCAATTAGGGCCGGGAGCTGCGACAGTGACAAATAGAAAATTGGAGGTCATCTCAGAGCTGTAGCCGGCTTCGGGCGGGGACTGTTATTTGCCTGAAGTGTCAGCAGGATTGTTTCGGGGACTGAAAGAAGGGACTGGTTTGTATGACAGATAGTTGATCTTCAGGAAAAATTCTCTCAACTTGTCTGAGTCACACTTTTCTAAAAGAAACTGCTGAAATTTCCTCTGTATCATTTTGTAGACCATGTTTCCTTGTATCCCACCGGTAACTACATTTCCCAATAGTCTAACATATAGACGTACATATTTGTTTTTTTCTTTTTTTAATTAAACTACATTTTAGAGAAGTTAAAAGTTCACAGCAATATTGAAAGGGGAAGAGATTTCCCATATATCTCCTGCCTCCATATATGGATAACCTCCCCTATTATCAATTCCCCACCAAAGTGGTATTTTGGTCACAATTGATAAACCTACATGACACATTATAATTACTACAGTCCCTAGTTTGCACTGGGGTTTGGACAAATACATGATGGCATATATCCATCATTATGGTGTCTTGGTTGCTTCCAAATTTTGACAATTATGAATCAAGCTGTTATAAACACCTGTGTGCAGGTTTTTGTGTGGACACAGGTTTCAACTCCTTTGGGTAAATACTACCAAGTAGTGCGGCTCATATAGTCAGAGCATGTTTAATTTTTTAAGAAACTTATCCCCCCATTTTTTTGCAAATATGTATTAAGTATAAACCATTTGCTAGGCATTATGTTGAGATGGAAATGCCTTGGGGAGTACAGTAAACATAAGCACTAGTCCTGGCAAAGCATCTTTTCTCTTTCACACACACACACACACTTTGTCCAGCACTTGCTAGGTGGCAGGCATGCGGCCCAGTAAGTTCCATGCATTATCTTTTTGAATCCTCATGACAACCATATGCAGTAGAAATTGTTCTTCCCATTTTCTAGATAAGGAAATCCAGGTTCAATGAGGTTACATCATTTGTTCAAAATCGTTCAACTCACAAATGACAAAGTTAGGATGCAAAACAAAGTCTAGCTGTTTCCAAAGTCTGTGTTTTTAGCCACTGGGCTACACAGCCTCTCCAGCGCTCACTAAACATAGGGATGACCCTGCAGGTCCAAGATCAGGCCTGCGGCAATCTCAGCCATACTCACAAGGCACCATTTGAGAAAGTGAAACCTCAGAACAATGGGTAAAGCCGAAAGTATTGCTACAAAATATCTTCAGAAAAAAATTATATTTTTGTGCCAAATCCTAGAAGGCCCAAACTGAAAAGGCAGCTTAAAATGTCTCTATTCTGAACAAATTTAGATTTATTATCAGAGGATGGCTATAAACGGTGTGTTATTTAATGGGACATGATACAGAATGAACCAGAGCCACAGGCATCAAAATGGATTGATTTCAACATATGAGATTACATTTGTAAAAATGAGGAAATGCTGGGAGAGCTCAACAGGGTGAGTGCTTGTCTTGCAACTGCGAGGTCTGGGGATCAAGTTCCAGCCCCTGCCTGTGCAAACCCATATGCTGAACTGTGGTACAATTGCTGATGGCTGAAATGACGGCAAAGGTTCTTGCCTTCCATGTGGGGAGGGGTGGGGGATTCAGTTCCTGCCCTGTGCAGCTCCACAGCCACCTGTGTGAAATGAAACTATGCCACAACTAATGATGTAATCTCATCTGTTGTAAATATGGAAACTGCTCTGGGCTCTCTCTCTCTCCTCTCCCTTTCTCTCTCTCTCTCTCACCTTCTCTCAAAACAATAAAAATAGATCTTTAAGAGAAATATTTTTTAAGCAAGTTGAAGATGGTGCAATATATTGTTTGTGAACAGATGTCGTTTTAGTATAAGAAATATACATGTGAATGGTAAACCCCAATAATTGGATAATGATTATTTCTAGGGATGAAGAGAGGAGAATGAATGAGGAAGGAGGGTTATTTCAAAGATATTTCAAAAATATATAAAGAAGGGGTCTGCAACTCCACACAGCAGGAGGTGAGCAGCAGGTGATTGAATGAAGCTTCACATGTACTTCCTTTTTTTAGATTTATTTTATTGTGTTTTTTTTTTACACAGAGAGAGAAGCAGAGACAGAGAGAAGGGGAAGGGCTCAGAGCAGTCTCCATAGTTGTGCATCACCAGTTTTCAACATGGTTTCATTCCACACAGGTGGGCAGGGCCTGCACAGGGTGGGAACTGGGCCGGAGGGCCTCCTGCATGGAAAACTTGACCATTGAGAACTGAACTGGGGCCACATCCCAGTTCAGCATATGGGTCCACATGGGCTAGGGCCGGGATTTGCTCCTCAGACCCCAGGCTACAAGGCAAGTGCTTAACCTGCTGAGCCACCCTGGCACCCCCTTCACCTGTATTTATAGCTGCTCCCCATCACTCACATGACCACCTGAGCTCCTCCTCCTGTCAGATCAGCAGGGAACATTCGATTCTCATAGCAGCGCTAAGCATATTGTGAACTGTGCGTGTGAGGGATCTGGGTTGTGCACTCCTTATGAGAATCTAATGCCTGATGAGCTGAGGCGATGATGCTAGTGCTGGGGAGCAGCTGCAAATACAGATTAACATGAGCAGAGAAGTTTGACGGCACAGAGACCATAATACATCAATTGCTTGCAGACTCATATCAAAACCCAAGCTCAGGGCTCCCTCTGATTCTGCATTATGGTGAGTTGTTTAATTATTTCATTATATATTGCACTGCAATAATAATAGAAATAACGTGCACAATAAACGTAATGCACTTGAATCATCCTAAAACCATACCCCGCAGCTCCCTGTCATTGGAAAAATTGTCTTCCCCGAAACCGCTCCCTGGTGTCAAAAAGGTTGGGGACCACTGTTATAAAAAAGCAAAAATGGAGTAACAGGAGTTATTAGAGGGAGTCGTAGGTAGGTACATAATTATTCTGCTATCCTATATAAATTTATGTTTAAAATATCTTAATTTCCATCTCCTTTATTTTATAGTTAAAGAAATAGATGTCCAGGGAAAGAAAACAACTGTCCCCAACTTGCATGGCTGAGAGAGAGACAGTATTAAAGTACTGGTTATCAAATGAACTAGCCTACCCTCTTCTCCATGATTTGTGTTTCTGGGCTCCCAGTGCTCAATCCCTATGACCTAAGAACCACAGACATTTTAATAATTGGAGACCTTGAAACTGGAAGTTCAGAAGACCAAAAAGCCACTAGCCAAATGGGGAGAATGATCATGAACCACAATTCTAACAAGTTTGGTTAGCAGCTTCCCCAGATGGCATAAACATCATTAGAAGATTCAAATTAGAACACGGGAGAGGAGGAGGGAGGATGGGCAGCCTCTAGACGTAGGATGGCTGACAACACAGCAGAGAAAGAAAACATTTACATAGTAAATAAAGGCAATGTATGTCTGCCTATTTAGCATAAGTGGCCATGTGCTCATTCACAATCAGTTAAATTTAGAATGTTTGAGCACAGCGCTTCTCAAACCTGTTTGCACAGGAATAACATGAGGGAAGCTTTTTCAAAACTCTCCATGTCTGGGATGCACCAAATTCCGTTCAACTGTTAGGTCCGGGTACTGGCATTTCTATAAAGCTCCTCAAATGACTCTTGTCCTGACAAAGCTGAGAACCATCATTTGGGTGTGTTAAAAAGTAAGATTCAGCTATTGAAAAACATGTATTTTTGAGGAGTTCCTTATTCCCCAATAGAATCTGATATAAAGGTTGTAGTGTGTGTTTGTGTGTGTGTGTGACTCATGTTGATCTTTTCAGCCCAGACTCTTCCAACTCTTGTCTAGAATTCATTCCTGGGCCCCTCTCACCTGGAAGTAAAGTTCAGACAATGTATATATATATATACTCTTTCTTACTTATTTAATTTAGCAAATAAGTATATCTTTTAACTCCACGTTATCTTGAATAGCACCATTATTAGACATTAAGAATAATCCAGGGAAGCCAGGATGACTCAGTGGGTTGAGTGCTCATGTTGAAGCCCTGGGGACCGGGGATCGAATCCCGGCCCTGGCCCATATGGACCCATATGCTGAACTGGGGAGTGCCCCCAGTTCAGTTCTCACCGGGGTGAGACCCCGGCCCAGTTCCTGCCCTGTGCAGCCCCGCCCACCTGTGGAATGAAACTATGTGGAAAAACCAATGATGTGCAACTATGGAGACTGTTCTGGGCCCTACCCTTTCTCTCTGTCTCTGTATCTCTCTCTCTCTCTGTCAAAAACAATAAAAATAAATCTTAAAAAAAAAAAAAAGAATGATCCATTTAAGAACTGTGATATGGGAGGTGCAAAATGGATTGGCCAACCCTCAAGTTTATGACACATGGGTCTGGGCTCCCCATTTCAATCCCTATGACATAAGATCTATATATGAAGGCTGTCTGGAAAGTATCTGGCCATGTAATATGAAAAATAGAGGCATTTATAGCTGTATTTTTTTTCTGGAAAGCGCTTGTACATTTCAAAATCTGGAGGCCTGAAACTGAAGTAAACAGGTGTAAAGATTCACTAGCCAAATGGTTACAATAATCAAAAGCTATAGAATAAGCGTGTCCAGCCCACATGCAGCCCACATGCCACCCAGAACAGCTTTGAAGGCAGTGCAACACAAATTTGTAAACCTTCTTAATATGTGAGATTTTTTTTTGAGTTTTTTTTAGCTCATTAGCTATCACTAGCGTTAGTGTATTTTATATGTGACCCAAAACAATTCTTCTTCTTCCAATGTGGCCCAGGGAAGCCAAAAGGTTGGACAGCTCTGCTATAGAAGTAGGCCATGAATTCCATAAAATTTCTTTCTGAGCTTTCATTATGTTAACAAGATTATACCCATTTTATAGATTAAAAACAAAAAACAAAAAACTGAAGTCATCTAATTTGCCCCAAATCACTTATTTAATAAACGTTGGAGTTAGGGTTTTAACATGTTCCTTCCTCATTCACAGATCTATATTTTACCAGTTATGTAGTAGCAACTCATTCTCACACACACACACACACACACACACACGTTTTCTGTCTTCCTTTTTAACTACCTACCTCTTTCTATTCGTTTTCATTTAATTTAAAAAATCCCAGACAGCCCAAAATTTATTAAAATGGAAATAATAATATAGGGGTAACTTACATTAAAAGAACATAAATTGTCTCTAATAAATTCATTTTTGCAAAACAAGTCAAATTTTCCCATTTGTGATTCTAGAGGAGTGTAACTTATAAAAGGACTTGATCTCAAGAAAAAAATACGTAGTCCAAAGCTTAAATGTCCTCCACCCCTGAAAAGAGTTGTCCCTCTGTCAGTCAGCAAGAGACTAAGCTCAGCCAGCAAAGAACAAAGTCTGATTCTTAACATCCTAGAGCCCACCCACCTTATCTACGCCCAGATCCTGGAGAGGCCTGAACACCTCAATCCATTTCTCCCCATGAAGTGACTATTTTTGGCTCTTGCTAGTTTAATATGGAATAAAAGAGCAGATCTGCCAAAGAGGGAGGACATTTATGATGCTTTCAGCTCTCCAGGCCATCGGGGTCAACTCTAGTTGATATCTCCTGCCAGGGCGGTGTCTTGATGTCCTTCTGGGACAGGCAGATCATCCTGACAAGTGTCAGAAGATCGTCTGCGGAAAAGCTCTACCACAAACCACTTTCAGGAGCTCAGGAGTTGTGAAGTTGGGGCCTTCTCCCACCGCAAATGAAGCAGACTCGTCTGTTCTTCTGTTGGGATCCTTATAAGGTGTGCCTTTGGACAGCTGGAACTTTCTCTATCAAGTAAAATAGGAAACCTATTAAATGTGCTTTTATTTATCGTGGATGATTAAGAAACACTTCCTCACACGAAGGACCTTAATTAGTACTATAATGCCACCTGAATAAAGCCCCCTTCTGATAAGCAAAATTTTGAGTCTTCAGTAAGTTATAAAGCTGCATTATTTTTTTTTAAATGTTCTTTGTACTTTTTTGAGGACCTCTCACCAGCAACGGAAGCATATTGTGTCTGTCTGAGGATAAGTAGATAGTTAATAGAATGTACTAGGAACCGTAGAGGTCTAGAGCACCATAGGTATTTAATGAGTGCATATTGATTGATGATTTGAAATGCATGCTCTGCCTTCCTTGATTCATCCTCTATGTTGAGTTTATGGCATTTAGTCCCCCACAATTGTGCCCCTTCCCCAGACACCCACTGCCCCTGTCTCCTCAGTTACTGTTATCTTGCCAAGATGAGTCTGTTCTACACGGGGCTAGGTAATGAGAAGCAGTTAAGAGAAAAAAAGTACCGGTATCTTAAAAACACATACACACACATAAAAGCAACAATAACAAAAGAATCCAGGATAAAGCAAGCTTCAACAAAACAGTCTGTTAATACTTGAAAAAAGAACTAGGGTCTAACTCTCCTCCCTCCCACACCCAAATCACCACAGCTTACATCAACAGTCACTTAGAAGGACCACAAGATTACTGACGTTGAACCGCCCTGGCCTCTGGCTTCATATACCCCTGTCTCCTATAAACAACATCCTCTTTGAACTAGTGAGGTACCAGTGTGGGGTTCCTTCTGAGTCATGTGAGTGGGGAAAGTGCCCCCAGTTGAGCCCTGTGGTGACCACAGGAGAATTACTGTTTCCTCCACACTGAGGTTCTGATGAAGCCTCAGGAAACGTCACCGAAACCGTTGCCAGATACCTTGAATGGTGTGGCTTCTGATGGCTCTGACATGGCCAGGCTTGCTGGGAAAGAAACTATTTGTTTTCATTTTTTAAATCTCTTACAATTTTATTTGTCAGTTATACCTCATTAAAGCTGGAGAACAAAGATGAAGTCACAGAACTGAAAACAGAAAGAAAATCCTGGGGGAGTAGGGTGGGGACATCAAATATATGGTGATGGAAAGAGAACTGACTCTGGGTGGTGAGCACATAAGGCAACACATAGACGAAGTACTGTAGAATTGTATACCTGGAACCTATGTAATTTTTACTAACCCATGTCACCACAATAAATTTAGCAATAAAAAATAATAATAAAAGAAAAACTGAAGTTGAAAAAAAAAGAAAGAAAAGGAAACTAATTCAAATTTGTGCATAATTGATTTAAGCACTGGATATTATTCATATCACTGATCCATAAAACAATGAAATGTATAAATGATGAGATGGTGGTTAGTGGAAGGAACAGTGGTCCAATTAAAATCATCATAAATTATGATGCAGTACATAGACTGTCATATTGTCACTGAAAGTGTAGTGACAAATAGAAATACTAATAATGATGGATATGAATATAAATAGACACTGTTAGGATAGAAAGGATTTTCTTTTGTCGCCATGGTGAAGCCACGCCAGCCATGACTTCTTCAATTCTAACCTTGACCTCTCAGACCTAGGATTTCAGTTCAAAGAGCAGAACCCGATTTGGTTCCCACCTATAGTAATAAACTTTTCTAACACGAGTTACTTGAATACACACACTCATTTTAAATTTTTTGGATGCC
>PVKE010052079.1:0-10448 GCA_004027555.1 Craseonycteris thonglongyai | reverse complement strand
CCTTGCCTTGGGGATGGTTTCACTTTTGTACTGAAAGAACCACCTATTGAAAACCCATTTGAAGAAATAATGATGATAGACTTTCCTAATCTAGTGAAGGAAATAGACATAGAAACTCTGGAAGGAGAGTCCCAAACAAAATAAATCCAAAGAGACCCATGTGAAGACACAACATAATTAAAATGCCAAAGCTTAAAGAGAGAGAATCTTAAAAGCAGCCAGAGAAAGCATTCAGTTACCTTCAAGGGAGCTCCCATAAAACTGCCAGCAGGTTTCACACCAGAAACTTTGCAGGCTAGAAGCAATTGGCATGATATATTTAAAGTGATGAAAAGCAAGGGCCTACAAACAAGATTACTCTACCCAGCAAAGCTATCATTTATAATTGAAGGATAGAAAAAGAGCTTCCCAGATAAGAAAAGGCTAAAGGAGTTCATCACCACCAAACCAGCATTACAAGGAATCTTAGATGGAGTTTATTAACACCAAAAAAAAAGAAGAAGAAGAAAAACTCAAAATAAAAAAGCAAACAAACACAGAAACAAAAACTCACAGGCACAGACAACAGGTTAGGGGTTACCACAAGGTAAACGGAGTAAGTGGAATAGTAAAGGAGGAAAAAGGGTGTCAAGTACAGTAGATTCTCAGTTAACTAGCACCCATGGAAATTGGTAGATGCTGGATAAATGTAGTTTCTGGTTACTTGAGTGTTACTATTAAAAATAGGCCTTACTAGTACTATACCATACCATACCATAAAGTCTGTATTGCCTTGATATTAATATTGAAATACATTAATTAAAAGCTAATTAAGGCAAATAAAGACAACATAATGTAATACAGTTTTACTATAAAACAGCTCTGTAAATGCATTGTGCAATTTTAGTTAAATGACAGTCAATAAACTCTGAAACTTAATGAACTTCATTAAAATATTTTTTAAACTTCAAGTTTCAGAAAAAAACAGACACATACATACTTAAGTTACAGTAGAGGTAAAGAGTTTACTGGGTAGACATCACATCAGGATCATCAGGATCTCATGATATAGCTAAGTCAGGATCAGGAAAAGTAGATATGTACCTGGGGTAGTAGATCTACCCCAGTAGATGACACTGTACAGGCAAACTTGCATGCAGATTTCTTGAAAAATGAATGAATAAGAGATTGCTTTGAGGTCCTACACCAATCATGCAAAGTCAGGTTTTGCATGATGTGCAGATACACACATACTGAGAAGTGAAGAAGGGCTTCTGTTCTGCAAAAGCTATTACAGTTTCAAATGTTGCAGTAGCTCTCTGCCAGGATATGTTTCCCACCTCATACCCATCTTCATCACTCTCTTCCTCCTCTGAAACATTCACTTTTCCATGATTCACAACAGCTTCTATGATGTCTTCTGTATCAAGTGCATGAGTTACTGGAATAGCTTCATCCACACCAACCTAGTCATCGAGTTCATCTCAAAACAAATTCATTTTTTCATTAGCAGAGTCAACCAACTCAGAGATTTCATCATAAACTCTGGCAGCTGCACTACTGACCAGAAACCCCTTATAGTCAATGGAGGAGGAGGAGGATTCCATAGACACCACAGCTGGCCACCGCTTTCTCCCACATTTTCATGTTTCACTTCTCACAGAATCCCAAGCACAACTGACAGTGTAGCTAGCCTTTGAGATTATATTTTTTCAGAAACTCCAGAATTGTCCTGTCAAAATTTGTAATTTTGGCATGAAGTCATGCTTGAAAAACATTTTTACATTTTGTATCACTCCATGATCCATTGGTTGGATTAGACTTGTGATGATAGCCATAAAATAACATATGAAAATATTGCTGTTTAACAAGCTCTTTCACAGGAGGGTGTGCATCACAGTTATTCAAGAGCAACAGAACTTTCTTATTCTCTGGTGTTCCTTTTATTAGTAAATTTTCTTTAACACTGGGGACAAATGAATAATGAAACCACTTGGTAAAAGTGTCTGTGTCCATCCAACTCTTGCTCTGTGCATGATAATCTACAAGAAAATTAGTTGTGCCTTTAAAGCACCTTGATTTAGCAAATTTGCCAACCACACACAACTTTACCTTGTGATTTCCCAATGCATTTGCATAAACAATCACAGTTATACA
Source organism: Craseonycteris thonglongyai (assembly GCA_004027555.1). Lineage (NCBI taxonomy): Eukaryota > Metazoa > Chordata > Mammalia > Chiroptera > Craseonycteridae > Craseonycteris > Craseonycteris thonglongyai. The sequence goes on along the minus strand of PVKE010052079.1, from coordinate 8,312 downwards.
CTCTTTATTAACTTGAACTTATGAACTACATTCTCATTACCACCAGCCAAAATAGAAGTAGGCAGACATACTCACATTAATCCAGTCTCATCTGCATTATGAATCTGATCAGGGGTCAAACCATTTTCTTCAATCAATTTATTAAACATGTCACAAAATGAAGCTGCACCCTCAAAATCAGCTGATTTCTCCTCACCTGACAAGTCCACTTTACGGATGCTGTGACAAACCTTGAATCGGGTAAGCCAACCACGTGAAAATGAACACTGACCTTCGAAGTTCATTTTCTTATGGAATTCTCTCACTCTTTCCTGTACCATGGGTCAAGAAATACAAACACCCTCAAACCATTTCAGCAAAAAACAGTTACAAAGGGCCTGGTCAAGTCCATTTTTGATATATGAGGAGTATGGCAATTCTCGACACACTTATCACTCTCTAACTCAAAATGAAACTTTTTTGTCTTCTGAAACAGAGTCCTAATGCCATAGATCACTGATGAACCAATATTAAATTCCTCCATGAGCAATGGGTGACTCACCTTCTCAGGTTCCTGAATATATTTCCATATTCTGCTTGAGGGTAAGCATTATGCATTTATATCCTCATTTGGGAACTGTTTTGGCCTACTTGGGGTTGGGTGAGAACACATCGGAATAACAAAATATTTTAACCTACCAATACATTTACACACAACATACAAGGTCTGACAATTAAGTTTGTAACTGGACACCATGCGCTTATGTTGTAAGCACAGTACAAACAACTCGGTAAGGTTTCTTAACTTTGGAATATCAGTGTCTCACAGCTGTGCTCGTGTCAACATGTGGGGGTATCTTGCTGAGTGGAGTTCATTATTGTTGTTGGGTGCTTTGCATACCCTCTAAAGAATGCCAGAGCTTGAATTACAGCTATGAACAAACATTACATTTCTTGTTAAATGTGGCAGTAGTGGAAGTAAAATCAGGGACATTAGTAAAAGATTTTATTAATTGTTTTTTTTTTCTTTTTGAGAGACACACACACAGAGACACAGAGAGAAGTGGAAGGACACAGACAAGGCTCTATAGTTCTATGTCTTTAGTTTCTGATATGCTTTCATTGTACAGGTGGGGTGGGGGGTGGTTGTGTAGGCAGGAACTGGGCCAGGGACCATGGAAGGAACATGCCCTGGCAAAAACTGAACTCAGGGTACATCCAAGTTCAGCATATGGGTTCGTAGGGGCCTGTGCTGAAATTTAAACTTCAGACCACAGGGCTGCAAAGTGAGCACTCAACTTGCTAAGCCATCCTGGCATCCCCATGTTACGTCAAGGTGATGGGGATAATTCCATGAAGAAAACAGCAGTCTACACATAAACTAAATGGTGTTCTGAGTGGAGAAAAAGCATCACTGATGAAGAGAGGTCAGGACAGCCAGTAACAAGCAGAACTGAAGAAAACTTTCCAAAAATTTGTCTAGTTGTGTGTCAAATTCAGTGGCTGACTGAGAAGCATACCACACCAAGTACACATTGATAAAGAAACACAAAAATTTGCTACCTAGGATTACTCTTTAACGTTGCACATAGAGTAAAGACCTCCTTGACTTCATCCTGGCCGAATTACATTCCTTTTTTCTCCAAAGGCAATCACAATGCAATTTTAGGACCATATATTCACACTTTGCCCATGCACATGCACCCACATTCGCCAGGGCCCGAGACCACTCAACTCTCCCCAACACTATTCACCACAGTGTTTATTTGAGGAAGATTAATTTTGTCTTTTCCTGGATCCCACACAATACCTTCTGCCTCCACTCACGGAGATACCCGAATGCATGTGGTTGCCCCAGGGGTTGTCGGGAGAAATGCCTGGATACCTGTTTTATAGCTCAGAAGCTAAGGGATTTGCACACACCAATCAACAAGACAACTTTATTAATTTAAGAACCAATCATTTTATTGGAGGAAATGACAGGACTTGAAGTAAAAAATGGTAAAGTTAGCCTTGTGTGGGGGGAATAATGCAACATACAGGTTTGGCTGGTGACCAGGGTATGACACGCCATGGCTATGGGGGACGCAGTCCAGATTCAGTGCTTGCCACTGTCTTCTAGGGTCATCTTGACAGAGAAGTCCTCTGCCAGCCTGGACACCAGGGCTCCCATCTTGTGAAAGTTGGTGATATGGTCCTTCAGCTCTATGGTGAACTGCATTTCCTCGGGCTGGTAGAGATGCTTCAGGAAGTCAGACAGATGGGCGTCGTTCTCCTCAAGGGCCAGGTGGTGCAGGTCAATCAGGCTCCGGTTCACGTTCACCTTAAGATCCAAGGCGCACTCCAACGCCGTTACGCTGTTCTTCCAGCAGTTAGGGTGCAGACTGAAGATGGTGGGCAGGTGGATGCGGCCCCCGCGCTGGTACTGCAGCCGTATCAGACTCTGGGTGCGCTCTCTCTCTGTGCTGGCCTGCTGCAGGAAGAACTGGACCAAGTGTTCCCAGTCCACTTCATTGTTGTGAAAGTAAGAGGCCATGGACTCGAACACATTGCAGGAGTGGAGCTCCAGGGAGATATGGTAGTTGATGGCCCCCTCACAGTCAAGTTGGCAGTTGGGGGGGCTCATACAAGGTTGGCGGGGTCATCATGGCTGGTGGTTCCCACAGCGACCAGTGAGAAGGCAGGGACTGGGCCTGGGAGCTTCGCAGGAGTCGGTGACCAGGGTGGCTACAAGCTGAGTCAGCGGTGGCCCTAGGTCCCTCAGAGATCTCACCAGATGTAGGACAATGGCGCCCTCCCTTGGAGTCAAGACAGACAGGAAGCTCTGGGAGGCACAGTAAATGAGGTTGGTAGAGGGGGGGAGGTGTGCAGTCCATTATCTTAAGTGCTGGAGGCAGGGGGAATGGGAGGGGCAAAAGAGTGGAGCGAGTATGGTGTTCCAAGTTCCATGTAACCCTGGTGAGGCCAGGGGACTCACTGCTTGCACTTGACATCTATTAACTTCGTAATGTATCACCATTTCCATTTTCAGGAGTTTTTATTATTCTCCAGTCACTACCTTTAAAAGCACCTTATTCTCATAAAAAAATAAAATAAATCAAACAACAAACAAACAAACAAAAAAAAAGCCCCATTGTCCTGAACATTCTGAGAATATGAATTTAGATATTTTGTCAAGTTCACTTCCGTTCCTGGTAATCCCTACCTGTGTCTCCATCTCCATTTATATCTATATCTGTATCTTTATCTTATCTGTATTTCTGTCTGGATGTGTATCTGTCTCTATCTATGTATCTATCTCTATCTCTATATCTCTATCTATATATCTATCGATATGCATATCTATCTATATCTCTAGTTTTATGTCTATCTCTATACCTATTTCTAGAAGTAGTTGCTATCTCTGTCTCTATCTCTCTCTCATTCTATATCTCTATCATTTATCTACATACCTATCTATATCATCTACATAATGTATACCTACACATTTTTGTCTGTCCAGAATTAGTTGTTTGTTCATCGTGATCTTCTCTTACACTCTCCTGAAAGATCTCGCAAACACTTGTCCACTCATTTGGGTGTACTACCCACCTTTGAGTAGCCCAGATAATTCACATGGATCTCACCTACAGCTCCGATGTCCATTTCTCCAATAGGTTTCTCCTATTGGAGAATGGGAAGGTTCAGTGTGTCAATGATGCAGTGGTTTCATGGCATGAAGCTTACAGGTAGAATAGGGACCCTTCCAAATGCCCAAATTGGGGCATTTCTCCAACACTGGAATGCTTCTGTCAATCCTCTTCCAAGTAGAGGTGTCCTTCTGTTTGATTGCCCACCTGCTGTGCTCGTTTGCAGTTGTCTCATTCTGGTTCTCCATTTGACTTTTGTCCTTGTCAAGTAATTCAATGTTCCTAGACTATAGTCTTGGGAGAATAAAGCAGGTCCAGTACCAGGTGGGCTCTGTGAAATTGAGGTCAGGTTGGAGTAGGTTTCGAGCAGCATAGCGACAAATGGATCTGTGGTTCAGACAGGAGCTCTCTGATGTGACAGTCCTCCCAGGACCCTCTATAATCTGTTGATTTCACAGACTCTGTTCTTCAATTTCCTTGGAGCGGCTTGCTGTTCTGTGGAACATAAGTTAAACTCCCCGGTTGTATATGTCTGAAAGTCTCTCCTGTTTCTATCTTCTCAGGTTTCTCCACAATCTCTGCTTCGGTAACTGTATCCTTTCTGGTTTGTCTGTGTAGACATTGCTTTTGTGTCTAGTCACTGCCATGATTCAATTATATATTTTTTTAACTTTTCAGACATGCAAATACTTGTTTTTCAAATAAGAAATGCATTCGCCTGAATCAAAAGTCCCATACTTATACCCAGGGTAGGCAACCAGTGAAGTATCATTGTGATAGGAAGGGAAGAAAGAGGAAGAAAAAGAAATAATACTCATATTAAGAAAAAGCACAGAGTCATACAAGCAGAGTTTTTTGAACTAGGCTGGTTAGGAGGTTATTATTTTCAGGTGCAAGTGAACTATTTACTAGGATAAGAGAGACGTTATTGTATCCCCTCCAACAAGCCTTAATAAATGTATAAGAAACGAATTCAAATTACACAAGATGTACTCTCTGACCAGTGTAATTAAACCAGTAAGCGTAAACAAAAAGATATCTGTAAATTTCCCAATATTTCAAAACAAAGAATACAATACCCTTCTAATAAGCTGATCATACATACCGTGTAAAATGGGAGGAAAAAACAACAGTACTGTCCCCTTTCACAAGCCTAGTGACACCTTGCAATTACCCCAATGAGACGAGACTGCCCAGACATTCCATATAAAATGGTACATGACTGTTGTCTTGTGTCCCATTTAAAATAGTACATCTGTGTCCAAAGAATACAAATAAATAAATCTGAAATGCTATGATGGTCAGAATAACATCCATTGGTCAAAGTAAGGATCAAGAGGGTACTAAAGATTATTTGACAAGGAATGTAAGCAAAACACAACATACCACGATTTGTGGGATGCAGCTATACTGCTGCTTAGATAGATATTTATACAACTAAACTCCTTCTATTGGAAAGGAAGAAAAGTCTCAGATAAATTAGCTAACTTCCCACTTTAAAAAATGAAAAAGAAACAGAAGGTGAAGGAGAAGACCAAGCCAATCATGCAGAGGGAAAGAAGAGTTTGTCCTAAGTCAGGAAATGTTTTCTAACCCGAGACACAGCTAAGAGGTTGAGGGCCCTGAATAAAGCAAGGGTGACGCATGTCTACAGTTCTTGGGGACTGGCCTCAAGGAAGGGCCAGTGCATCAGCTTTAAGGTCTGTGGCCTGGCAGATCATTTGAAAAAGCAGTCTAGGTAGGAAGTCTCTTTCCATTGTGTGACTCCAAAAACTATTGGACCAAAGACATGAGACCAAGGATGTTTCTTATCTCCATTCTCTTTGAAAACTTAAGTCTTTCCTTCCTCTCCTTTCTATATTTTTGTTGTTCCAATTTATCACTACGTGTACTTTTACTTTTTTGTTTCAGGTCCAAGAGCCTCCTTCAGTATTTCCTTAAAGGCTAGCCTTGTGCCGGAGAATTCCTTCAGTTTTTGTATGTCTGCAAAGGGCTTTATTCCTCCTTCAGATCTAAAGGATTACTTTGCTGGGTATAGGATTCTTGGCTGATGATTTTTCTCCTTTAATATTTTAAATACTTTGTTCCATTCCCTTTTGGCTTGTAGGGTTTCTGTTGAGAAATCTGATGAGAGTCTCATGGGCTTTTCTTTATACGTTATGGTGTCTTTATTCTGGCCGCCTTGAGGATTCTTTCTTTGTCTTTCATTTTTCACATCCTCGGTATAATGTGCCTTGGAGAGGGTCTGTTGGGATTTGAGTATCTAGGGATCCTCTTTCCTTCTTGGATTTGAGGTTCCAGTTCTTGCCATAGATTTGGGAAGTTCTCAGCTACTGTTTGTCTTAGCAAATTCTCTGTGCCCATCTCATCCTCTGCTCACTCTGGTATACCTATTAAGGCCCAATGAGCACTTTACAAACTTGACCCCAAAAGCAAGGGAAGTAAAAACAGAAATACGTGAGTGGGAGTACATCAAACTAAAAAGGTTCTACACAGCAAAGGACACTGTGAACAAAGTAAAGAGGAAACCAATAGAATGGGAGAAAATACTTGCAAACAATGCCTCAGATAAGGGGCTAATATTTAACTGTATAAAGAACTCATACAACTCAATAACTAAAAAAACAAACAATCCAATTAATAAGTGGGCAGAAGACCTAAAAAGGAACTTCTTTCCTGAAGATGTACAAACAGCCAACAGATACATGAAAAAATGTTACACATCACTAGCAATTTGGGAAATGCAAATTAAAACCACAATGAGATACCACCTCACACCTGTTAGAATGGCTATAATCCACAAGACAAGGAACAAGTGCTATAGAGGCTGGGGACCAAAAGGAACCCTCATACACTGCTGGTGGAAATGTTAATTGGTACAACCACTGCGCAAGGCAGTATGGAGATTCCTGAAAAAAGTAGGATAGAATTTCCATATGACCCAGCCATCCCTCTCCTGGGCATCTACCCAAATAACTGAAAACCTCAATCTGCAAAGATACATGTATCCCAATGTGCATCGCAGGACTGTTCACGGTGGCCGAGTCATGGAATCAACCAAAGTGTCCTCTGATAAATGACTGGATAAAGAAGTAGTGGTACATCCATACCATGGATTATTACAATAAGAAAAGATGAAATACAGCCATTGGTGACAACATGGACGGACCTTGAAAACACCTTATTAAGCGAAATAAGCCAGACTGAAAGAACCAAGAAGCATATGACCTCACTTATAGGTGGAATATAAGACTGAAAGTTATAAAGACTCATGGACACAGTCAATAGTTTAGTGGTTACCTGAGAGTAAGGGGGGAGTTGGGTGGGAGAGATGGGGGTGGGGTAGGAAGGGGGAATCAAACATTCAGTGATGGACAGAGAGCTGATTCTGGGTGATGAGCGCGTAATGCAATGTATACACGATGTAATATAGATTGGTACACCTGGAAACATTGTAATTGATATCAATCAATGTCTCCACAATAAATTAAACAATAAAAACGAAAAGACATGAGGCAGAGGAGGGTACCTGGTGGTCTCTGTGCCAAAGTAAGGTGAGGTGGCCATCAAAAGCTGAGTCCTTTGAATGACAGACACCATTATACCTGGAATAAACTTGTCAATCAGTGCCCATTCACAATTGTGTGTACCTCCTATCAGTTATCTTCCTATCCCCACCCCCTGACCACCCCGCCACCTTCAGAAAAGGAAATTTAAATCTCTCCTTCCACTGAAGAGTGCCCTTGGGTAATAACTCTGCCCCTCGCTAGGCTTTCTTGATATGTCTTTTCAGTTGTTTTCATGTTGAGACAGGGTAGTTAGTGAAACTCAGGCAGTTAGCAGAGAGGGTCCCAGCAATCAGCAATTTGAAGTTTCAAGAATCAGGACTCCCATATCTTGGAATGTAGCACAGAATCCTGATGGTCAGGAAACTGAGCCACAGGAGAGGATGACGCCAGGACACATTGTCCATAGCCCCTCAAGACCGAATAAGGAAACGTCACCTGACTCAGCCTGAACCTAGTTTATGTGACTAACCATCTATGACACCTACCAAGTTAGAAATGAACTGCAGGCACTGAACAGTAGCTTCAACGCATATACAAGATATATAAGAATAAGCCCTCGATGTAGAATGGGGCATTTCCAATTTTGGGAGTCTCCTCTCATTTCGAGAGCTTTGACTTTTTGCCTTTCTATTTTATTTTTTCAGATTTATTTTTATTCTTTCTTGACTGAGAGAGAGACAGACAGAAAGAGAGAGACAGAGAGAAGGGGGAGGGCCCAGAGCAGTCTGCATAGTTGACGGCATTAATTTTCCATACCGTTTCACTCCACAGATGCTCACGGGGCTGCGTAGGGCAGGAACTGGGAGAGGAGACTCCTGCATAGGCCCCGGCAAGAACTAAACTGGGGGCACACCCCAGCTCAGCATGTGGGTCCACCTGGTTCGGGCCGAGATTTGATCCTCGGGCTCCGAGGCTGCAAAACAAGCACTGAACCCACTGAGCCATCCCAGCTTCACCATTTCTTGCCTTTCTTAACAAACTTTGTGCTTCACCTTCATGTGGCGTTCTCGTTCTTGTTCTTTGATTTCGTGAGACCATGAACGTCAGACACCACCATGCACAATTGTTCCTGCATCAATGTAACTCACATTTTACACAGTGGGAGTACTATCAGCATGATGTCATGAGACTCTGC
>PVKE010052078.1:0-10448 GCA_004027555.1 Craseonycteris thonglongyai | reverse complement strand
TGTATTGCCACAGGCAAGTTAAGACTGTGTGCTTTGGTCCACTGGCCTGAGTTGGTACTAATGCACTTTGTCACATCGTTATGAATTAATAGCTGAGTCTAGAGGAAAGATAATGAAAAGATTTCTTGGTAATTCTCATACCGGTTGTTAAATCTAATGTGGGGCTGTAAATTGCTATTAAAATTCATTGTATAATAAATGCCCTTTTTCTTTAAAAAAAAAATTCCATATATTTTGTTACACACCCAGACTCTCTCTTAAGCCTCCCAAAGGCCTAGTGAAAGAGACATCAGCAGCAAACTTTCATTTAATCCTGCAAATATCGAAAATATCTGAAAGCTCTTTTTGTCATTTGCCAAGAACCGTGGCTGTTCAGCATTGATGGCAGCGATGTTTTTCCTCTTCATGTTATCATAATTAGAAAACTTGAGCTCTGCTGTAAGAAAGTAGAAATAATATGGGATCCTTTATTCAGCAAATTGCTTTATGAGGTATAACTATGTCTGTATAATAGGGAATTGGGTCAGAAAAAAAAATAAGAAAGAAAGAAAGAAAGAAAAGAAAATACAAAGTTGATATTAAATAGTAAACTTTGTTGTGCTTTACGCCCTAGAACCAAAATTACACTTGAATTTCTCTTCAAGTTCAAAAGACTTTTTAGTGTAGATCCCTGCTTAGTATGCTTACAAGCATCTTATGGGTCATTGTGCAAACTGTTGCTAACTGCCTGCCTTTAAGCAATTAGACCCTGTATCTCTCCGAAGTTCCTTTTTGTGAAAGACAAATAGTAGTTGTTGAAAATGTTTGAGATGAATGAGGTTTACCTATGTCTCCACCACCATATCCCTGGTTAAAATGCAAGGCTTAACAAAAAATATTTTCATCCTCATACAAGTGATATTCAACCATATTATTTAATTCAGATCTATGCATAGAACAAAATTGCCCCAATTCTTCAAAGCACCATATTTGTTAGGAAACATTGGGTAAAGTCACTTTCAGGACCTCCAATCCAACCATACATAAAAAGTTTGCTTGTGGTCGATATAACAGATTTTCATAGGAAAGGTTCTGTACTTTATTGTTGACATCTGGAATCGAGGAATCTTCCATACCTGGGTATCAAGACAGTTTGGGGATCAAACCTTCTGACTCACGTCTGAAATGAGAGGCTTCACGGAATCCTTATACTAAGTTTGTATGAACCTGGGAGATAATACCTCCAAAATATTTTTAGCCAACCTAAAATAGCGCAAATATCTGTCATTTTATCAGAAACATTCCATCTCTAACATTTATCATACCATCTACAACAGAACACTTTTCTTTACAGATAAAAATCTATTTTGAACATGCATTATGCTGATTAGAAAACATTGAATTTTAACTCAGAAATGGATAACACTGCCTATGTATTGTGCTTTCTTTATAGCATGTCACCAGACTTGGATTATCCCTTAACTCATTTCCTGTTTATTTAATTTCACATAAACCTGCTCTTTGAGGCTTAAGTAAATCTGATTTTCAGTGTGAAAATAAAATATAAAAACTAGTTTTTAGAATTATTGTTAAAAACAGAACTTGTCTCTAATCCTAATATAACCGAAATGTATGTGATGATCAGTGTTTAATAATATTTTTTTGTGTGGTAAATTTCAATGTATGAAACTTTGAAGATAAGTTTAGGACTAATTTGTGGCTTATCTGGGAGTCAACACTGCAGCGCCAAGCGCTGCCGATGACTATTCTATGGGCAAACGGGAATAGGTTAACCTAAATTGCACACATGTAACATATCAGTAAGTGGTAAATCATCTATTTCAAAAGAAATTATAGACACTCCAAAAAATTCCCCAGTTTTATACAGAGAGAATGTAATGTATGGTGATAAGGCCAAGATAAAGAGGCTTATTAGTTACATGCAGTATATCAAAGACTAAGAACTAGAATCATAACTTTGTAAAACTGTGCTAATTCATAATCTCTTGTGCTGCTAATGAAGCAATGCAGAGTTGTTAAAAAGCATCCGTACTCTGAAATCAAAAAGACCATGGAGTAAATTTGAGAAATAACCATGGGAACCTCACTGACTCTCAGACTCAGTTTCCTCTCTTGTTAAGTGGGTTGAAATTCTCACCTTGTAGACTGTTTTGAAAATTAAATATTAACAGGAATGAGATGTAATAAATGCAGTGTTTGCACCCACAGTGCCCAATAAAAATGTGTTTCCTTCCTTTCTGACATGACAGAACTGTAACAGTAACTGATAGTTCAGGACAAAAGAAGTGTTGCTAAGGACCTACAAAGTTACAGAGTAAGATTTAATTAAAAAAAAAAAAATATATATATATATATTTTACAGGTAAACAGAGAACATCAACTTAGAGATTTTGTTTAGCTGAATAAAGAGCATAACCTTTTAAGTTTTAGTCTATCCATTGTAAACTGGCTTAAACTTTCCTTGCTGACAATTTTATTAATCCTTGTATTTTATCATGTGTCCTATTATCCTGAAATTACTTGAGTAACAAAAATAAAAGATTATTTCCATTTAGTTCCTTCTTACCTTTTCCATTTTTAAAGTTCTCTAAGGAAACGGGGCTTGAAGAAACCTGTCACTGATTGTTAATAATTAACAAGCTAATGTTTGCATCTGTGTCTTTGAATTGATACATATGAAATGAGAAACTACTTCTGAAAATAACAGTTATTAGAATACTTGACTAATTCTTAACTTTAAAGACATTTCTCCAACTACATGGGAAAAACATCTCAAACATTAGTTCCGATCAAGAAATACTTTCTTAGAATAAAAATTATTTCATGTCCTTGAAGAAATCATTAAAATTCAATAAATAACTTCCATTCAGAAATATGTAGGGAGTTCAGAGATTTTGAGGACTTCCCCCATGCCCCCAAATTATAACTAAAATTACTCTGGACATCTAAATTTGTTTAAGGATAGCATTTAATTCTTTACATTATATAATTGCTAAACAACACTACATACTTTCTATCAACAGAAAAATATAAATTGAGAATTTTGCTCAATCTTGTAACTATAGGAATTTGTTTTTCTGTGAAAAGTCTAGAGAGTTAAAACCACAAGTTATAAGAGTATTTAGAGTATCATTTGGCAGGGAAATTATTGCTTGAAATTTACGGAAGCTCAAATATATTCTGCCTTGGTTCTTTGCAGTCTGGCAAACCTCTTAACTAGATTATAAAGAATACTAATTACCAGCAATTTTTGAGCACTTACTAGGTGAGCAGTTTGTTGGGATTACCTCTTGTAATCTCAATATTAGATTTAGTCAATGAATATCATGAATAATTTAGATTTTTATTGTATGTCATTATTTTCAATTGAGGAGTTGAAACCCTCTTGACCCCCTTGACCTTCTTTACATCCTCCTTCATGACCTTTAGTTTTAGAGGACACTGCCCCACAGCTTTTAAAACTTTTCAATCTGAGTTTCTTAAAATATTTTTCATATTCTATTTCTGACTTAAGCTCTATTCACGTTTCTCTGTTTGATATTTCTCCCCTCTTTTCTGATTTCTCTCTCCATATGTTCTATGCCTCTTATTCCTTCTTCTTCCCTTTGTTCTTTTTTTGAATTTTCATCTTTATTGTTCGCTTTTTCCTGTTTGTTTCTTCTATAATATATCCCTAAATAGTGTTCTCCCTACATTTTTAGTCTGTCTACCTTCTTATTTTTCTTCCCTCCCAAATCTTTTTTTGGCCATCAGCATGTAACAAATTCATTGATGCTTCTAAGTCATATTTAGATACATGTTTTCCTCTACTTCAAGGAACTTCTAATTTAAGCCAGGATAGATGGTAGGTAACCCAATTCCATGCTGTTTAGTAAGTGTTTGTTCTAAGAGTACAAAGATGCATTTGCAGTGATGGGAAGAAATGTTCAATATTACCACTGACTTCTATTACTCTGTAGCAAAATGTCAGTAAATAAGAAAGGAGGGCATTCAACTTGACAGATGGAATTCTAACTTGAAGCACTTCCTGACGAAGAGACATAAATATTACTGCAGTCATATTTCTCTTTCACTGTTTTGATTTTATCAAAGTCAAGAATTAAAAGTAGTGAATTAAGGAAGATTTACACATAATTTTATTTTATACGTGTTATTTAGTTCTTTGACCTCCCACTGCCATGCTTTGAGAAATCTGTTTGATTAACCTGCTCACTGTAGCTAAGAAAACTACCTAGATTCAAGCCCCATAGACTTAAAGGTTTGAACCCATTAATCTTTCAGAGCCTCTCTTGCCTCAATGTAAAAGAAGATGGATATTTTTCCTCTTTGAAGGCCATTAGCTGTTTCATGATGAATGGTACACACACCACCTACCTTATTCAATAGTAACCTGATAAACAGATATTTAAAGCCTGACATAATTCAGTACAGCAGCTTGTTAGATTTCTACCTTTAATAATTTAATAATACCAATGATTTGCGTTAACTGATTAATTTTATTAGATTAATTTTGAAGTTGTAGTGGGAATGTGTGCGTGAATCAGAGATTGAATTCAGCTAAGTTTCAAAAGCAAATTATTTTATTATATATTATGTTCCAATTTTTTAAGAATGCTTTTCCCACCCCTCAGTTCTTACATTGGTTTATATTGATCAAGTGCTCTTACATGTATTCTACTTAATTGGTACAGCCCCTAAAAAATAGCATAAATGAGGTTTTAATGAAAACTTTTATCATATAAGCCCTTTTCTGTGATTGAATTTGTATAGAGGTGATAATGCCAATTATTACCTATTAATATAACCTATTATTTTCTTCTGAAGAAAGCATACTTTTATTTGATTTAGGTACAAGTGACTAATTTTAAAAGGATTATGAAATTTTACTTGAGTATAAAAAATTTAAATCAAAGAAATATGTGTAGCAACTTCTAATAAAGTTTTAAGAATTGACTAATTTTCTAAATTCATTCTAAGTGAGTTCTCAATCACAGTTTTCATATCTTGCCTTTTATGTTCCTGCTTCACCATAGTCTCTTTACCATCCAGCTTATCTCATGTATTCATACCTACTTATTTCTAAAAGCTGAGAAAACTGGGTCTCAACCTATTACCACACTTAACAAAGTTTAGAGAAATGACATGTAACTTGTTTCATTTACATAAATAGGTCTCCTTTTTTATTTTTTGATAGTCATAGATGTTGCACAATGTCTTGCTTGATTCCCCCCACCCCTCATTCTAACCTACTGTAGGTAATATTATTTTTTAGACTATTGCCTTGCATATAGACCACATATCTTACTCTATTCTTGTTGTTCGAAGTATCCATTTAAGAAAAGATTTCTCAATTCAAATAGTCCATAACATTTTTTTTATACTTTTGGTGGACTGGATTAATACATAAAAAATACTATCGTGTTTTCTTGGTTCAATATTTGTATTGTGTTGATATTGCCAGTAATCACCCTTCTTTCCTCGGTAGCCTAACTGGTAATGTCACATGGGGTTAGGTAGATGGGTTGGCGTGGACCAGATGTCTTCATGGGTGTTTGGACAGGGACACATATCAAAGACCATTTGGTGTGGACAAAATATCTCTGTGGATGTTTTTGTGCAGGAGAATCAAATATCAAGGATCTTTCTGGAGTGGACCAAATATCTCTGTGGACATTTGAATAGGATAAAAAATCTGGTATTCTGAACCCAATTGGAAAATATCACTGGACATGAGGAAGAAACCAATTGTACTCATCCATGGATTGTGACTACTTACACTATCATAATTACATTGGGAATAATAGAATAATATCTAACCAATTTGTATCTAACCAATTTTACCTCTCTGTTTATTCACTGAAGTTCTACATATATGAACAAGGAGACATATACAAGAAAATGGGCATTCACATTACCCAAAAATAGGAAAAAGAAAGGTAGTGCTCATTAAGAAGAGAACTAAAAAATATCAGAAATATTTATTCAATGATAGACCATACAGAATTTAAAATAAATAAATTAAAGCTATATGACTAAATATGTATAAATCATTGCTTCAAAAACATGTTATAAAATATATATAGGAATATATTTGTGTGTTAAATACTATTCAATTTAAAGATTGTATTCTTAAATAACATTAAAGACAATAAATGAATAAGAAAATGATAGCTACTGAGGTAAAGATAAGCACCAAAATCAAGATAGTGAATTTCTCTGGGAGATGAGTGGAGGAAGTAATGAACACAGAGCACGTAGTAAGGCTTCAACTGTATTGGGGAGTTATACAGACTCATGTCACATACATTATTTTAAAGCTTCATAAGTATTATCTATATAAAGGGATAAAAGATTGGATGAAAAAGGATTTCAAAGGTTTATTCACTTTGAAGAAAGAAATGAAGACTATCTGGAGCAGAAGGTATTAAAAATATCAGGGACATCATCATTTTCCATCAAGGGCCATCATATGCAAGTGGAGTGGCTGGGTTGCCATCTGACTGCTCCTTGCTGACTGTTTTGGAAAGAGTACTTACAAAAATTCTTCAAGTACTACTCTCATGCTACTGGCATTGATTCTTTCTCTCTGGCATTTTGTAACACACTTATGTACATGTTGCACTTATCCTCTAGGGGCTAATTTTGTGAGCTTTGGAACAAGCTTAAATATGTTGGAAGATTATGTAAGCTCAAATGTTATATTTAAATGATCGAGAGGCACTAAGGCAAAATGTCAGCAGTATTCACAATACTTCGCTAGGAAACTAGTTCCATATGATAGAAAATATAGCAGTAGACCCACAACTCATTAAAGTGCAAATAGACAGACATCCTGAACTTTATTCATAATAACTGAGCTGTACTTATGTCTGAGGCTGTAGCTAAAATTGTCTTGTTGCACATCTGCACTGTGATGACTAGAGGTTCTAGTACTTGATGTCAAAAAAGATGTGACTCTTGACCAGGTATGCATCTGGAGCAAAGTAAGGCTAAGCAGAATCAGGAAGGGTAGAGTGAGATGTATGGCCAAAGCCCAAAGCAATAGTCTTTTATTCCTTGCACTGTACATTGTGATTCACTGGATGCAATCCAGAAAGTTCACATTCATTTGAACCAGCTAAGAAAACCTATAAGAAGGTAGGGGGCAGATAATTTAGTTGCGGGAAATGCCTTCAATGGCAACACTTGCATATTATAAAGTTTCTTTACACCTAAAAGATACTTCATTATAATAAAGCATCAGCATATATTTACCAAATAATGTTCTCTAGTTATATCATTACACTTTCTGACAGTTAAGCGAATGTGATAATTTAGAGGAGTAGCCTGGGAGTAATTGAGTCTGCCATCAAATCTGTGCTCAGTCACTTACAAACCACATGCATGACCGAGATTAAGTTCCCTAACCACTCAGAATTTCATTTCATCATCAAAGTGGGGTCAGTAAGCATATCGACCTCATGATGCTTTTGCACAGATCAAATGACATAAAGTACCTGCGATAAAACTTGGACACATGAGGAAGTGAAAGTCATAGTTATTTTTACTATAGCATAATTATATCAAAGACAACCTATAATATAAAGAAATGAAACAGTTTATCATATCCTAGATCTTCATTCCATGTACATAGTTACTATTACTGATGCTTGTAGGAAAGAACCATTTTTTTGAAGAAACCTTCCATCTTGTCCCAATCAGCTCCCTGATTTTTCTTCCTAATTCCCTAAAGAAATGGTCTTTTCTATATCATATTACACTGTTCTTGAGCCCTTTTTCTAGCAACTTATTGTTCAATGTTCTTGAGAGCTCAGGTCAACCTGGCTATAGTCAGACCTGCTTTGGTGTAATCAGACTAAGATCAAAAACTTGTAGTCATATCGAGCCCTAATATACCATGTCAGAACTCTGTAGAATGAATTATTTTAAATACTATCCTATTGTATGGTTCTAGGGAATTCTGAAAGAGGCTAAGTCCCTCTCAGAATCCAGCCTGTAGGGATGATTTTGGTCAATTTAAACCCTAACTCAGAGTAATAGCTTTTGGTAAAAGTATCATTTCCCATTAGAAGCTTTACAAAGCTGCCCTATGCATTTTTCATCATTAAGAAATTATCTCAAATATATATTATTTGAAATATAGAAAATAGTTTGAGACGGAAAAGTTGTATAACAATTTATTATTATTCACATTTTATTGGTATAGCATCTGGGTTGAATTCAGTAAATGAAATTTAATTTTCTAATTATGGAATGATACACATTTCCTTTGATTAATCACTATTAACTATTTGGGCTATACTCAGAATTTTTTTTAAGGCAGGTATTGGGAAGAATGAAATGAGGTTTTATGAAAAAATATTGGACAATTTATAAATAATAGACTCCAAAGTTAGATCAGTAAAGGCTGACCTTTTCTTTAACTTCTAGTAGTGGTATTTGAAACAGTACTCAGTTATATTTTTTTGTTGTTGTTTGAAACAAGAAATAAATGAATTTCTGGAACCAAACATTTGAAGAAATGAATTTACTATACAAGTTGCAGCAGAATTCTGTGCAGAGATATTACAGAATTCCAATTGCATCTTAAAATCATATTACCCAGAAATATAGAATACAGGGAAAGAGAGCAAGAATAAAATTGTCCTGACTTTAAGTGAATTCTCTAGGATTCATTTAAAAAGGAGTATTACTGAGGGTAGGTCAGTCAGGATAATATATTAGAAGTTACATATTTTCTTCAGAATTCGTTAAAAAAATTATAAAATAAGAACCACGTCAGTATGATGGAATTGATACGCAAAAACTTCTAAGTTTTTGTTGTATAGCAATCAAGAAAGTTAAAATGCACTATGAATGTAATTTCTAATACTTCAGTGGAGTTGTTTAGTAGCTGAGTACTAAAAGAAGCAAAAAAAGAAAAGAAAAATAACCTCATATTAAGCTGTTTTCCCACATATGCATTCTAAATACTTTGTACATGTTTTCTATGGGTGAATTTATATTTGCTAAGGATAAAAGATGGTTTTAAATTTCACTTAGATATCAAACATCTGGGCAAAGTTATGACCCCTGAGAGATGATATTAAATGAACGATGAGCCATGGGTTTTACACCAATGTGGGTCCCAATAATGTCAAGGTCACCTCCTTGAGGTAATGGTGCTACTATTCATCACGGTTTGTCTTCACAGGTAGCCGTGTTCCGTGATGAGAATCTGCAGTTCAGTAGATACTGCTCATGACTGAAGGTCTCAAACTAAATCAAATGACAGGAATCAGTTGACTTCATGTTTATGCACAAAAAAATTATTTTTTAACAGAAACAATACCAAAGTAGTAAAGACTCTCTTACACATTGCTTTTAGAAATGTTTTCTTAATTCCAGTTTGCTTCCAAATTTGACATACTATTAACTCACAAAATTTACTCTCAGAGGGATTAGGACCTGAAAAATATATTCTCAGAGGTTTTGTTTTTATTTGTTTTGCTTACTTATCCACGACCTTTGCATTTCTAAACAGAAAGTAGGACATCAGGGAATTGAAAGACACTAGAAGACTACAGGGGCTACGTAACACAATTAGGGGGGTTAACCATCACTTATAGGCATATATGTTAAAAATCAGAATATGCAAGTTAAAGCTAAGACTTATTGGAACACATAGACAAGAATTCAAAAGCTATTTAGCCATGGAACTCAATCTAAATGTTAATTATGATTTGTAAGTCTATCTTAAAGTTTCAAAACCCTATTTAAAGTGTTGTTTTAAATTATCAGTTTGACAATACATAATTTTGGGGCCCAAAAAGTAAAAAGAAAATGTAACAGAATAATAGAAAGAAGGCTTTTCTTAACTTCTCATTCTTTGGAGTGGATGTGTTGTGTATCTATAATCCTATGAAAACATTAGAATAACTCAATGCTAAAATTATGTTGATAAAACTGGTCCTAGAGTAAAACTTAAAATCATTATTATATAGATTCTCACGTATGTGCAGGGCTTGCATAAAAAAATGAAGAGAGACACACCCTCTATGTCATTTATATAGCTCCAGGAAATATGCATAAACACCATTCATAGAAAAGAATATGAAATAAAGGAGAGATTTTCATAGTTTCAAATTCTATCAGTTTTATCATATATTTGGGGGGTATTTGAAATTTAATTCTACCTGAATTGTCTACTGTAATCATATATTCAATGTCATTTTAAATTGTGCTTAAAATGTGTTTTCTAGTCTTGGCAAATACCTATATTGAAAGATTTTTTTTTTTTTTTTATAATTTATTGTTAAATTTAATGGGGTGACATTGGATGGTAACAATCAGACAGTTTCCCGATGGACAACTCCACATCACATCACCCATGCATCGCATTATGTGCCCAGCTCCCAGAATCAGGTCCCCCTCCAACCCCATATATCTGGTGCCCACTCACCCCTCCC
>PVKE010052077.1:0-10448 GCA_004027555.1 Craseonycteris thonglongyai | reverse complement strand
TTTTCCACATAGTTTCATTCCACAGGTGGGTGTGGGGCTGCACAGGGCAGGAACTGGGCCGGGGTCTCACCCTGGTGAAAACTGAACTAAGGGCACTCCCCAGTTCAGCATATGGGTCCGCACAAGCTGGGGCTGGGATTCAATCCTCGGTCCCCAGGGCTGCAAATTGAGCGCTTAACCCACTGAACCATCCTGGCTTCCTGCCAGCCCTCATTTTAGTTACCATCTATTGAGAGCCTGGTCTCTGTCAGCTACTGTAGCACGCTGTATCTATGTCGTCAAACTTAATCTTTAAAATACCCTTAAAAATGCTATTCTAGTTCTCATTTTTCAGAATAAAAAAAGGCTCAGGGAATATTTCTACATTGTACAGCTGCTAGTAAGTGACAAAACTGGAATTCATTTTGACTTTTCTAATTCCAAATTTGTTTTGTTACTTACTGCCCCAGTGGACAGCGTTTATCTTCCTATCTTACTATCCTAACATGTAGAGAAAAACTGCCTTAGGACTCACTGCAAAAACTGCCTTTTGGGGGGTATTTACTTTGGAAATTTTTTTAATTTTGCAGAAGGAACACAAGGATTACAATCTGGTTAGTGTCTCTTTGGTATCAGAATTTGGGCGAATCTCACATAATATATGTATGTTCACTAAGTAAAATCTACCGAGAGAAAGGTCAAGTGTTTGGGCAGGAGAACCTGGTTGAGCAGTCTGTTGGTGTTCTTTTAGGCATTCAGATGGGAGTAAATGTCAGCTGTGGGTTCTGAACATACCCTGGACCAGGAGGCAGAAAATGTAGGCTCCCATCCCAGTTTCCTAGCATACTAGCTTTGCCATCTTGAAACAAATCATCTTGCTGTTTTATACCTTAGTGAGGATGAAATAAGGAAATACGTATAAGCATGCTTTGTAACTGCTAAAGCACTACAGATTTATGTTTTAGAAGTATTGTCTCAGAATGACCTGAGCATGAAACATACTGGGTCCCCGCCCCCCCAAGCATACCAAGTCTCCATTCTGGAAATGGGAATGACAGTTGTTCTCACCACCTCCTCCTCCTTTACTTCTTCTAGCTAGTCTACCCGAAGTTCAGTCAACTTTACATCCTACATACTTCCATTCACTCAGTTTTCTCCACTTCTGTTATCTGTCTCCAATTCCATTTACCGCTCTCTTACACTTGTATCCTTATAATAATATAGCCTGCAAAATAGTCTCCCTGCAAACATTTGTCGCTCCTTCCGGTTTATTCTAACTGTAACCAGGGTGCACGTTTCCTAAGGCAAAACTACTTGGAAACCTTGCTTGGATCCATCAGTTCCCTCTTACTACTCTTAGGATATTTCAAGTACATGGACATCACTTGCCAGCCCTGCAGAACTTCACCCCTGCCAGTCTTCCCAGCTCCATGCTGCAGTGCTCTCCATTGGACCCGTTTGCAATCCCTTGTTCCTCGAACATGCCATGTTTCCTTACACGACAGGTTCTTTAGCTATGTAGGTTTTTGTTTTTTTTAGCTTGGAATACCCTTCTTGCCTATCTTTGCGAGTTAACTCTTATTCATCTTTTGGATCCCAGGTCAAAATTCCTCCTCTGGCTTGGGAATGCCCTCTAACCTGGTTAAGTCATATCCCTCTTGCTTTGTATTCTCACGGTACCATTTGCTTTGCTTCTTAGCCCGTGCATGTCACATATGTGAGATTTTAAAAACTGACACCTATTTTATCTGGAAAAATAAACAGTGTGTCTTTTTAAATACCGTTTCAGGTGTATAAAACAATATAGTGATTAGACATTTATATACCTCACAAAGTAATTATCCCATTAAGTCTATTACCCATCTGACACTGTACATAGTTATTAGAATATTATTGACTATATTTCCTATGCTGTGCTATATATCCCCATGACTACTTTTTAAAATTAAACATTCAAGATTATTTTATATTAGTTTCAGGTGTATAGCATAAAAGTTAGACATTTATATAATTTATGAAGTGGTCTTTCTGATAAGGCTAATACCCATCTGACACTACACATAGTTTTCAGGTTATTGACTATACTTCCCACACTGTATTTGATTTCCCTGAGACTCTTCTGTAACTAACAATTTGAACTTCTTAAAATATTCACTTTTCTCACCCAACCTCCCAACCCCCCTTCCATCTAGTAACCATCATTTTGTTCTCCATATCTAAGGGTCTGTTTTAATTGTTTGTTCATTTATTATACTCTTTAGATTCTACTTCTAAGTGGGGTTAAGTGGCAAAGGTCTGTATCTCAGCAGCATGGCACACTGAAAAAAAAATGATTTAGAGTCAGCTGATTCTGGCACATTCCTTCCTTAAGCTACACCTGGTTTTCATGCAGACCTCCTGTGTTGAAGGTCATAGTAAGGAAATAGCCTGTTGAGCTGGAGTAATGAAGGGCTGCCTTCATGGCAGAGCAGGAGCTTAAAATAAGGCAGGGTACAAATGTAGAGAGAGTCCCTGAGAAACTTCTAGAGGTGGTTGGGCCCAGGTTGTCTTAAAAATTTTATTCTTAGTCCAGTTTATTTCTAGTGAAGAACAAGAATACAGGGTCCAGCAGACATAGCACCCCTTTAATAAGGGTGTTATTTCTGTTGGACCCTGCATTTCCCTATGACAAGGGATAAAGAGGATGCGGTGACCCTGGGGGAACCTTCCTATAAGTGTGATAAAATTTGAAATGAAGCAATGGTACCACTTTTAGCAAATCCAAACAGTCTAAAGAGGAAGATTCTCAAGTCAGAGGTAGAATGAACTGGTTCTCAGCATCACAGGCTGTCCTTTCTTTCTCATATGGGAGAGATTGTGACTTACTCCCTGCCCAAACACTTGAGATCAAGAAAATAACAGCAATAGAAATGGATCTTTGTTGACGCACACAACTCCCATTGTATTAAAAAAAAAAAATCCTAAATTCCTTGCTTCTCTTTGACGACTGCTGTACGTGAATGCTGAAACCCAATATATGCTATCTAGGGAAATCCTGGGGACTATCAAGCCCGGACTTCTTTAAACGTACTTTCTCACTTCATTCTTATGTTTTTTGTCTTTTTCTTCCTTTGGCTAGCTCATCACCTTTCATGTTATATCCATGGTACACAGAGTTTCAGCTCAGAAGAAAGTAGAAAATGAATACTTTTTGTCTATAGTAAAGTCAAATAATATTAATTTAACATTTATTTTACTTTTTATTGCCACACTAAGAGCTAGATGCCCTGTTAAGTCTAAGTGAGAGACAAAGAACTCAAGGAATAGAGATTTAGGTGACTCAGTTTATATAATTTCTTGAAGCACTTTGACCTAAATGGTAGGTGTTCCACATTTTGAAAGAAGCTTGATGGAAGGAGTGTGCTATTTCTACCCTGGCAATTTCACATTGGTTTTTGGAGTAACTTCTGGTTTAGGAAGAACCAGTGCGTAGAATGAGGAACAGCGCTTTCCAATTCCAGCAGCTCTCTCACTTACCTTGCCTGTTTGAATGTAAGTGACTGTGGAGTGAAAGGATCCTCAACTGGGAATTAGGAGATTTGGCCCTAGTTCCAGCCCTTCTGCTCACTATTCATGTGAACTTGAGCTAATCAAATTACCACTCTGGTTCATATTTTGTTTTATTTTTTATATGCAAGGAAGGTGTAAGGAAACTAGTAATAGTATGACAAAATACAAAGCATCCAGGAGCTGAAGACAAAGATAATGAGAGATCTAGAAATTATATAACAAGAGTATGGGTTAAAGGTATTAGGAGATTTTAAGGTGGAAAAGAGAATATGAGAGGAAGTGTGAGTTCCTTCAAATATTTGAAAGCAAAAGAAAGATGAAAAGTTCTGCATGTTTCTTAAGAGAAAAAAAAATGTATATGGCTGACAGAATATACAAGAGCAGATTTCAGCTTGTTAAAACACTTGTCAAATGATAAGGGCTTTTCAGATGTGGGATTGCATGCCTTAAAACACGTACCGTATTTTCCGGCGTATAAGACGACCCCCTAATTTTACAGTTAAAACATAGGTTTAGGCCTATATTCGCTGTATAAGACTACCCCCCACTTCTGAGGCTGTAGTCTTATACAGCGAGTATAGGCCTAAACCTATGTTTTAACTGTAAAATTAGGGGGTCGTCTTATACGCCAGAAAATACGGTACTTTACTTATCTTTGGAATGGCCTAAACCTGAAAAGATGAAGTTCTGCAATTGATATAACACTCAACTGGATCTGAGGTTCTCAACTGGAGTACCTTTGTTTTATAGGGGACACTCTTCATTGTCACAACTCAGAAAGGGGGAAAGTTGTTGTTGACATTAATGGGTGGTTTCCATGTAGTTGCTGCTAAACATTCTATATGACAGCCCCCACAACAAAATAATCAAAGAAACATCCAGCCCAAAATATAAATAGTATCAAGGTTGAGACACCTTGAACTTGATGAACTTCTAAAAATTAGACTCACTGATTTTACAGTTTTTACAAGATTTTCAAAGGTGAAAATTTTAGCATCATTTCTTACATCTAAACAATTTAAAGAAGCTCCAAACAACTTGGCTTTATTTTCCCTTTAATATGTTCTTTGTCCAGTTCTCTCCATATCCAAATTGGTTTTTTTTTAAGTTTTATTTTTATTGTTTTTGACAGAGAGAAAGAGAGAGACAAAGACAGAGAGAGAGAGAGACAGAGACAGAGATAGAGACACAGAGAGAAGAGGGAGGCCCAGAGCATTCTTCATAGTTGTATGTTATTGTTTTTCTACGTAGTTTCGTTCCACAGGTGGGCTCAGGGCTGCACAGAGCAGGAGGCAGGCCCGGAGTCTCCTGCATGGAGCTCCTCCCAGTGGGAACTGAACTGAGGCCACATCCTAGTTGCTGAACTGAGGATCCACATGGGCCGGGGTCAGGATTCGATCCATGGATCCCAGGGCTGCAAAGCGAGCACTCAACCTGCTGAGCCATTCTGGTGTCCCCTCCAAATTTGTTTAAAACATTCTTAGTTATATCTGGAACATTATTCATATGTGTATTTTATTGCTAGTTTAGGTTCACTAGTTATTTCTAATTTAAGTTCCCTTGTAGATTAGTTTTAAAATCTATTGTTCCAACTATTTCACAGCATTTTATATATTTACTCTTTTATAGTCTTTTTTTCCCCCAGTGTCTTCATATTTGCCATGCATATGTTTCCCTTTGGAGTACTTCCTATACAGTCATTTTGAAATCTTTATTATGATGTGGTGGGCCTTGTGGAGGTGGTACTCAGGAGTGAGGAGGCCTGACTCTGTGGCTGACTAGTATGGCTTGGGAGAAGTTACCCACACTTTATGCCCATTGTATAAAATTTTAGCATAGGTCGTTTATACCTTAAGTTTCTTCCAGTGCTAACATTTTATAGGAAACAAAAAGGAGAGCATTTACTGAACATTTACAACATTCAAGGAACTTCATATGTTTAATCTTTTAATCCACACAACAAACCCATGAAATTGGTATTATTGCACCCATTTTTAATTAATGAGGAAGCATGCTCAGAGGGATTATGTGAATTGCCTTATAGCACAGAGTTAAGTAGTGTTTAGCTTTGATCTAAATGAAAGGCAATTCAAGCATAATTTCTTCTAGGAAATCATTCTTGATCCCTTCATTTGGCCTGAATTTTTGTCTTGGTACTGTTTCAGTACTTCCTACATTAAATTGAAATTAACTGTATATATGTACATATGCTCTGATGGCCCTGAGAGTATTATTTCCTCATGGGTAGTGACCATGATTATTCTCACATCTCCAGCAGCAAAAACAATGACCAGTAATTTTAAACTGAACTGAATTGAACTCATTATGTCATTTTCCATATTAATTTTGGCCATGATAAACATCATCAATTTAATAGGACACGATGACCCTATTAGTATAATATTTTTAAGATTTTGTATTCTAGAGTTGATATTCGTCCCTTGAAAAATGTGTGTCAATTAGCTGATTAGCTTTTTCCTCAGCTAGATCAGCCTTTTTTTTCATTTACGATTTGTATTCTATTCTTCATTTGGAATGTTGTCAGATACCTCTCATTTCTTCCACAGCATTATTTTTGTGTCCTTTTAATAGACTTGTAAGCTCTCTCTCCCTGGTATCAGAAGGCAAATTTGGCTCACAGAGGCCTCTGCCTTACCAAGTTTCTTGTATCTGTAGGTATCTTTATTGTATCTATTGTTACCTTTCCTTTCTAGCTTTCTCTTTGTGCTTAAAAATCTTTTAGGAAAGAAGTAAAATGTGATGTTTGCCTACTCGATTTAAGCCAAAACTGGATCTACTGCTAAACTGTAGAGGATGTCTCTGTGGATCAAAGCTTAAAGCTTCAGCTTTCTTCTTATGCCTTTCTTCTCCATTTAAAGACAGGGATTTAACATAATGAGAAACCGACCTTCAACCCTAAGAAGATGACCTAGCTTTTGCTGCACACACAGGCTGAAAGATCATATTGCTGTTCTCCTGAGTTTCAAACAATAAAAGCACCACTCTGGGGATTACCTTTCTAGATGGTATTTTCAGCAGTAGTCACTGAACAAAAACAAAACAAAAAAATCAAACTAATAGGTTTTTGTAGTGGACAAAAATAAGACCCAGGATATCTGTAATCCAGTGATTGAGAGAGTCTTAATTCCCAGGACTGCTACCTGCAGAGAAATGTCTGTTTTAACCCTTTAAGGTAGTTATAATGAACTTAATTAATTTGATAAACAAATGCTTAATCTTTGATCACAAACAAAATGACCACATTAGGCTCTTTTACTAATCTGAATTTTAATAAATCAGAACAGGGTTGTTTGCCCAAAATAAAATGCATAATTCAATGGGGGGAAATCATGTCCCCACATCCACATGGATTAAATAAATAATCACAGAGAATCTGGACAGGTACTGACCTCAGGAAAAGGACATTAAGAAATTTTCTCTCTATTCCCTGTGTCTATTCAACTTCGAAGCAACTTGTGTGATGACTGACTAAAGTAAGGTGGCCTTGTCAACTATGGAGTTCCCTGTTACTGATTATATTTTAATAAGTTCCATAGAGTAGGAGGCCATGCTATTCTAAAGGGGGAGAAAATATCAAATGGGGAAGTGGATTAAATATCCCCAAGCCTTTTCTCAGCCCCAGGATTTTATGAGGCCAAATCACATCAGGTAGAAGATAAATTTCAGTTAAAGCCAAAGCAAACCTGGACCATAAAAGAACTTTTACCCACTGTTATAATTTCCTCTAGGGTTACACTATCTCTGCCTGACTAACCATACTAAGGCCTCAGCTCTGTGACACTATAGGCCACAAATGGCCACTAGATATGAATGAAATATTCAAAGTGATCACTATGAATATTGAAAAGAAATATTATGTTTATAAAAATGATTATTGACATTAAGTTATAGTGACTTTGGCTCATTTTAATATTTTGGAATACACTTAAAATAATATTCCAGTTTCCTCAAATATGTTTTTATCTTTCTTTTAATCCAACACATTGGCTCTGTTGAGGAAAAAAAAAATTTTTTATTGTTAAATTGCAAATTCCTATTTATAGCTTATAATAATATTAATCCTATCCACTAATAGAAAATGTTTTATTCAAAGAAACAGTCACCTTTTTGTTGTTTTTTCATTTGTTCTTTCAACAAGACTTTTGATTGGTATTTGTATGATTCAGGGCCTTTTAAATTAATTTGTTTATTTAGGTGTTTAGAAAAACCAGAGGTTCAATTCTGCTTTTATGGAGAATCATGTGACTTTTGTTTCAACCTTTAAAAAAAAGGGACAAACT
This sequence comes from Craseonycteris thonglongyai, assembly GCA_004027555.1. Taxonomy (NCBI): domain Eukaryota; kingdom Metazoa; phylum Chordata; class Mammalia; order Chiroptera; family Craseonycteridae; genus Craseonycteris; species Craseonycteris thonglongyai. Next base: position 2,619 of record PVKE010052077.1, on the reverse strand, counting down.
ATAGTAAATGACAAATTTATAAAAATTAGTTGATATGTAGGAAATAGATATACTTTAATCCCCATTTATTTAGCCTTAGTGTCAAATTGTTCAAAAATGAAAAACAACATGGTAAGGTGTCTGGACAAAACCACATGCTTGATTGCCGTAGCAGACATGATGATATTCCAAGGTCTCCTCCCCACATTATAACACCACTTTAGCCCTACCTGTCACAACTGACCTGAAATACCCTGGAGAAATGGAACACTACATAGCTTGATCATTCGTATCTGCATAGTCCTCAGTCCCATATACCCTGGAGAACCCATATGCTACTGTTCTATTTTAATTTTCACTGAACTATTGTTTTTGAAATATTTAGCAACATGATCACAGACCATATGTGGAATAGAGTAAAAATTTATTATTTGCTTTGTCAGTCCCTATATTTAAAGGGTTTAGAGCATGCCAGAAATTTTGGCAACAGCTTGTATAATTAGTTGCTTCATCCTTCAGAGCTAATGGAATGAGTTTGAGGCCAGAGTGAGTTGTATATAAGAAACATTTCCTCCCCTGGTACTCTGTCAGAATCTGTCCCTCTCATTGGGGTAATTGTCAGGGTAATTTTGTTGGGGTCTTTTATAAAAAGGGAGAATATTAAAGTCCATAGGGAGAAAACAAACAGCCGAATCAGCTGTGGTATACTGTGTACATTCCCGTTGTTTTTGTTGTTGAGGAAAGGGAGATAGAAAGGAGGCAAGTGAGGCTGAACAGAAAAATACAAATACAACTTTTTATCTAATTTTCTTTAAAATTGTAAAATTAAGGAATGCCAGTAATATAAGAATTGGAAAATTTACGAAGTTGAGCTGAATTATATTTTCACTAACCTTAGTTTAAAGACAAAATCCTCTTTTGTATGAGCACCCTTGCTTTTTTTCTGACAAGTCAGATTCATTTCATTCCTAGAGGCCATTGTTTATTTATAATAAAGTCAATAAAGTTGTAACAGTCTTAAGAAGTTGATTACTTAAACTCAACTCCTTCCTTGGCTCTCTTTTGTGAGTCCTCTTGGATGGAATATATAATCAGAGCTTCAAAGGGTAGCCTAGGGAAGAAAGAAAATTATCTAGGAATATGTGTAGTGTAAACTAGGGAAGTCATCAGACCTCAGTCAATTAAGTTTGTGATATAAAATAGAGGGTCAAAATTGCTTCCTCCTGTGTAATGTCCTAAACTAAACACATCTCTCTCTTATGTTAGATATTTGGAAATGCTATTGAAAAGTCCAAATTATAACTTGAAGATTTTACTGCTACAATTGAGCCTTACTCTTACACTTTCCATCTGTGGTACTCACAGCCTTCCTTAACCCCCACCTACCTACCCAAGTACCTGGCATTTGTAGTTTGTAATAAACCCCCTTCTGCCTTTTCTCTACTGAGATAAAATTCTACTTTCCTTCCTAATAGGTTTCTGGTTTCCTCAAAGGATCCATCACATCTAGCTGCATCTCAGCTTTAGGGGTCAGTCTCACCCCATTCCTCTGTGTCGCCTTTGACTTGGAATCACCTCTTCTGCCCTGGGCCATGGTTAGATGTGGTTTCTCAGGATGATGCAACTTTGTCTTCCAGGGAGGATACAGCCAGGAGCCCAAGGTTCCTGTCATCAGATCTGGGCTTTGCTGATGAACTCTGACTCTCCACTTTAAACCTCATGTAACACCTCTACCAGCAATGCCTTGTTATGGGTCAAGATTGTCCAACCCATGGGCCGTGGGCTGCATGCAGCCCAAGACTGCTTTGAATGTGGTTCCAAATGAATTCATAAACTTTCTTAAAACATAATGAGATTTTTTTGAGATTTTTTTTTTTTAGCTTGCTTGTACTTTATATGTGGTCCAAGACAATTCTTCTTCTTCCCGTGTGACTTAAGAAAGCCAAAAGATTAGACACCCCTGTTCTAGATGTTCTTTTTTTATTGCATGTGACTCTCTAGAATTGGTAGAATCTATCTCATGGAGCCTTGGGGCCTCTTTGCGTATGGCTTTATGTGTAACTGTCTGTATCTATATGTGTACCTGTCCATGGCTATGTGAGTAAAAGTGTGTGAGACTCTGTATGTATGTGTGCATGTGTGTTCCTACATGCACGGAAGACTCACTCTTTCCTAGTTAATCAGTTCATTTCCTGATTAACCTATCACCATATGTGTCATGTCCCTAAGGGTTATAATAATTCTATTTCTTATTACTTAGAATTTAGATGTGATGTCTTCAGGGCTCCAAAGATAATCACTAGTTTAGTGACTCCTGCATAGAACAAGTATAGTCCATATATGAAGTTCTTCCTGATTGTGGATTATAGCCACAAACCTAAATCACAGGCATTTTGTGTATTTCTCTAGACTAGTGCTATGAAACTGTGATCTATGAGCAGATTCTGGCCTGTGAACTGAGTATTACTGTGAATAATAAGATGAGGAGATTACACCAGGATATAAACCAGCACACCACTTTCTTCATCCAAAAAGTTTTGCTGTGAGAAAAATGTCAACTGAACAAAATGCTTAGAGATAGAGTTGGCTTAAATTGTGGCACATGCATTTTACAACATCATGACTGGTAACAAATAGTTC